>WBMY01010589.1:0-27762 GCA_013397315.1 Donacobius atricapilla | reverse complement strand
TTTGCCCTAAACCGGGACAGGTTCCTTGAGATTTTCTTTGTTTCTGGTGTCGTGTCTTACTCTTAGGAATGGATGTTTTCCCTAGTCTGATTAGAATGTTCTAATTTTTAATAGAGAACAATGTCAAAGAAAACACCATGTATGTAGCAAGCGTTCTTTGATCCACTATCACAAGGCTAAAGTGGTGGGAAAGGAGATAATGAATCAGCTGGGTGCAGAGACCAGCTGTCCCCTAAAAGTCAGTGTAGCTTAATCCTTTAGTGATCTGTGGACCACATCAAGACAAAAGATGGACCTAAGGTTTGGAAAATGATGAGCAGAATACGCAGCAATCAACTACCTTTTGGGACAGGAGAGCTGAAGGTTTGTCAAGGTATAAGCATATATATGCATATCAAATATTGCTAACAAAGGTGAACAATGCTTTTAAATTCACATTAGAGACCCCCAGATCTCCATTGTTGTTTTAGAAAGTGGCTATTGTCGCAATAGACCAGTAGCTGTTCCAGGATTTCCTTCATTTTGTGGAATCTCTGATGAACCTATATGCACATGTGAGCTTAAGTGTGTGAAATAAAGACATTGCCTCTTAATTGGTTCATTTTCAGACAGCTGATTCTACAGTTTCTAAATTAAGAAAAAAAGCATGTGCTTCATCTTCAAGAATTCCAGCATATTCTAATTATTTGAGAAAAAAATGCTGATGTAGAAAACAGACTTTAGTGTGGAGGGTGAAACAGCGTGAAGTTAGACAAGATTTGTAATTATGTAGAATTCTTGTTAATGACCTTTTTAAAGGAGAAGGTACCTCAGTACTTCCACGATAAACTCAATATAGCTCTGAGGATTTTATTTTCTATTAGCTAAAATAGTAAGTTAGAATGTCTATTAACACACATGTGATAACAGAAAATTTCTTTAGGAAAAAAAAGTGGCTTGGATCTAATGTTCTTAGTCATGTTCAGATGCCTCTGGTTTATGTGGCCAAGATGCTGCTTTTATATGGCCAAGAGAGATTTTCATCCAAGATTATTACAACCAAACATGGTTCATCGTGCAAAATTTCTTACCAGCAGTACTTCTTTTAACATGGACAGTTATCTGTTCTTGTCCTCATTTGGAATCTGCATGAAGTTTGCCTTCTGGATTAGTACATTCAATTCAACATACCTTTCCACAAATAAGGAACACACCCATATTTAACATGATACTTAGCCATACAATAACCTTTTCTTTTACTTTTTTTTTTTTTTAAATTACAGCACTCTAATATCTGTTAAAAACTAAGCAGAAGACCAGGAAAAGAAAGCTCATATCAATTGTAATCAGCAAAATGTTTTAAACCAAGACGACTGTTTAAAAATTGCAAAATTTTGTTGTAAAAATCTGCATATTTTATTTGGATGGGAGCACAAAGAAGTTAGCATTTCTGTGAAAAAATGTCTTCCCTCCAAGAGATTATTAATATATTTTTTTAAATATATAGTTGTTGTTGTTGTTGTTGTTTGTGATACTGTTGTGGTTATTTTTCCTGGGGATCTTAAAATACATCATATAAACTAGCTGAGTGCTTTCACAACTGAGTGCTTACATAGTACAAGTCTTTTTTCCCCCAAATATGATTAAATACATTTATTTGCATCCAAGATGGTTAATAGATAAATCTTACACCAAAGGAAAATGAATGTAGAATCCTGAGCCATGTCATATCTGTCAGATGAAAATGTTGCCAAGATATTAATGTTTGATGTTCTATCTCTCTCTGTAGTTAGTACACAAAACCACTATGGCTTTTAAGGAAGAATCATTCCAAAGAAAGTAATCATTTCAGTAAAGGTGACAGGTTAATACAATCCTCTCCACCACAGAAATCTATTTGCCTTTCCTGATATTTTATTTGGAACTTTTGCCAGCACATTCCCGATTAAGAAAAGAGGATTTTTTGCTGGGTCAAAGAGATTATTTTGCCAGGAAAAATATCACTATTTTGCTCTCTTTCATTTCCTATTCCTTGCTATTTTTGATAGCACCTTCTAAATTAGTAAATATCTCACTTTAGGGAGCAAGCTATATGACCTGAAATGTATTAGTCTTTTCCAAAGTGAAAATGTTGAAGTGTAAAAGGGGACATTTTATTTCAGTGCACTATCTCAGCTCTTATCAAAGGGTAAAACCCGCATGAAAGGTTGATATTTACAATTTATTGCCCATTTTACCAGTGGTCCCTTTGATGCCATACTATAGGTCTCCAGCAGTAGGACTGAAGAGTCAACAGCTCTAGTGGAGTGATTGCAGAACACATCAGGATCAAAACAGTCCGTATGAAGTGGGAGAGAAAAAGGAATTTATCCTCATCCCGTTCAACTTCTCTACAGTACTTGAAACACTTTCTGTTTTGAGCATTTTTACTGAGCTCTTGAGCTTAGCAGCTACCTAGGGTCCAAGTAAAGTAGCTAGACACTCACCCGACACATATGGCCATTGCAAGCAATGCTTGATTAAATCTTGTATAATTGGAAATTTTTCCAATTTCTTTTCTCTGCTTGAATCCAACAGTCCTCTTTCAAAGCAAAGCTGTGTGATGGGAACAAAGTTAATGAAGATGTTAACTGCCTTCTTAAAATGTAGTTCTTGGCATTTCTGAATTTACTTAATGAATTCTACTGTGGGAAACAGTTGAAAGGGTTGAGTAGTAAAAAGGAGGGAAGAAATCTTCCTGATCACAGATCCTTAGCAAGGATTGACTCCTAAGAAGGATTTTATATTTTCTGGAACGTTTGCAATACCGTGGCTCTGACATATTTGTTGTCCTAACGTGATGGTGATTTCCTCCTTAAAAAACAGGAAAGACATATTGATTTTGTCCAAATTATATCTGCTTAATAATCTTTTCTGTTTTATTGCCATGTATACTCCTGATAATCCAACTTGTGAACAGCTGCAATGAACTGTTAGAATAAAATTTACTAAATGTTTTCTGTCAGCATCCATTAAAAACATTTGATAAAAGCAACCAAAACAAAAAAATACTCTTCAAGCATAGAACATCTCTCATTTTACAAGATGTTTTTCTTGCTTTCCTTGAGTACAGATGTTTTAATTACAACCTTACTGACCAGAAGATCAGTATAGGTAATAATCTACCTCGGAGGACCAAATATTTGCATCTTGTTAACAACTGGGTTTTGAAGAATCTTATTATAAAATGGGTTGTTCATGACTGGCTTGTGAAAAGAAAATATGTTTCTGCTCTCCTCCCATAGCAGAGATGCTAATGTAGACATATTGTCAGGATAGATGACTTTCCTTGATGTTCAGGGCAATGACTAGATCAGCAAATATGAAAATATATCAACTTAGATAATGGTTCTATTTTTACCATTGTTTAAGTTATGTTCCCAGACAACAGTAACCTAGATTGGTAAAACTGAAAAAATGTGTAAAAATTATATTTGTTTTAATCTCTTTTCTATAATTTCCCTTTCAACTATTTTATAGTTTGTCTATTTTTTTATATCTTATCTATTTTTTTCTATTTTTTCTTCTCTATTTTTTTAGCTTGGACACTGAAAATGGGTCAGGGTTGTTTTTGTTATTGTTTTTGTTTCTGTTTTTGTTTTTGTTTAGATAGTAAACATAGTGGAAAATACAGAATTTATTGAAAATCCTGTACCATCACCTAAAACTTGTACAGTCACCACTTGTAGGTATGATTGAATACCAGAATCAAAAATATAAAACACTTAATAGTATATTAGCATGCTCTCTGTTTCCTACATGTGTATCTTACATCTGATAAATAAGCATTAGCATTTTGTGCAGACAGGAGGCTCCACAGAGGCTGGGAGCACTGGGTGAAGAGGCAGTCCCTTTTGTGCTTACCTATGTCATGTGGGTAGAAACATAATTACTGGAAAAAGGCAGGCCAAGGAGTGCAATGTAATGAGCAGAGGAGTGCACGTTATGAATTGTTCTGCTTTATACAATTCTTCACAAAACAAAACAAAACAAAGTAGATATTCAGAATTCATACCGCTCATGAATCTTTGTAGCTTTGATGTGTTCAAAACCAACAAAACAAAAAAGAATAACATTAAATCCCTTTTTAAAAATGGGATTTACTTGGCAGAGAGAAAGATGGAAAGAACAAAGAAAATTAGAGATTATTTGCTGATTACTTGAAGCAATCAAGTATGAGAGTAAATCAGCTGTTTTGTGTAATCTGGAAATGACCCAGAAATATTTTATTCTGGAAGGACAATAATTAATTAAATCATTACATCAAAATTGAGAGAATTTATCTAAGATTATCAGTGTTTTGAAGAATTGTTACATAGCAACACAATTTTACCATGGCAGCCTGTGCCTGATGTTAGGAGTTATAAATGAACAATTTGTTTAAGCCAGCATAATGTTATACTAATGCCTTCATTTAAATATAATTGTGGACAATTTGAAAAACAGTTTTTATTGATGTAATATGGTACAAGAATAAAATATTTGCAAATCTAAACTTCATTCAAACTTTTTATCTGAGATTTTGAAAGGTCATTAGATTTTTGTCCTTTTGTATCCTTGTCCTGGAAGGATAAGAATGCCCACTCATTCTGTAAATCAAATTGGTTTATGAAAGAGTTTAATAGCAGCAACGGGGTCCCATACACTTCCTAATCAGTGGAAAGATAACCTTAGTTTAGCATTTGGTGTTGAGTGTACCCTCTATTGTGGGAACACAAAAATGGCAAAAGCTGTGTGAAATATAATGATACTGAGTTATAATTGACACTTCAAAGGACTGGTGTTTGGTCGATTGTTGCCACACTTTTTTCTGGGATCAGAGCATAACCTGAATTCCTGCAATGTGCAGAGTCTTGGAGGCCAGGAGAAAATACAATGCAGGTAAGTAATTGGAGTGGAGGTAAGAAAATGCATACAAATGACTTTTGTAGTCATAGATATAGTACAGCAATGACAAGATTTGAAATGATATTAAAAGGGCAAAGACATTTTTGTATACTTTAAAATCTTCCAAATTCCAAGGTCCCATTGTTCCAGGGACCAACTTTGCCTGGTCTTATTTACTAGAACCTCTCAAGGCACTGCAAGTCTGCAGACAACAATTTGCTTCCACAATTTCCTTACCTGGGTTTGGGTATCTTAGAGACGTCCTTACCTGAGGACTGGTGATGGAAAATGCCACCCAGCCTCTGAGGCGGAACTTGCCTTCTCTTGCCCACTTGGTGCCCCACACTGGTGCAAAGGGCATGCTTTCCTTAGCCAGGGAACTTGCCCTCTCAGCCTGGAGAAAGAAGGCTCTGGGGAGGCTGTGTAGCAGCCTCCTAGTACCTAAAGGGGCCTACGACAAAGCCAAAGGGATTTTTTACAAGGGCATGTCATAAAAGGACAAGGCAGAAAGCCTTCAAACTGAAAGACAGTAGGCTTAGATTAAATATTAGGAAGAAATTCTTTGCTGTGAGGGTGGTAAAGCACTGCAACAGGTTGCCCAGATGTCTCATCCCTGGAAGAGTTTAAGGCCAAGTTGGAAGGGTCTTTGAGCAACCTGTTCTAGTGTAAAGTGTCAAGGAAGGTTGGAACTAGATGATTTTCAGGGTTCTTTTAATCCCAGATGTTCTGTGATTGTATGGTTGTATTTGATAAGTAAACACTGGTAAATGAATACCTGGTCAATTTCAAACCATTGCATGCCAGAAATAAAAATATATCAAGAGGTATTCTGCTAGGGATCATGTGTTTTAAGTTTCTGCTTTGGGATTTTCTTCTCACCTTGTAGCCCTCCATCCAAGAGCTGTATCTCCTCTCTCCCCAAAGCTAGAAATGGAAGTCCTACCCCAGCTTTCCCCACTTGCAGCTATATTTAGGGAAGAAATAAAGCATTTATCACATGCAATGAGAACCACTTTTGATGAATAAATACAATCCTGCCACTTAAGGCTTCATTGTAACATTTATCTCCAAGAGTTTAAAAAGATTTGTTCTGAGTGGAGCAGAAGCTTTTCCTCCCTCCCTGCCTGCCCAAAAGAGAACATGTTTTCACTTTCTATTACTGTGTTCCACACAACTGAAGAGCATTTTCTGTCTTTTTTTCTTTTTTTGAACATAGCAACCAAAGATGGTTCATCTGTGACAATAGTTTTCCTGTCGTCTTTCACCTCAATTTTACCCTCAGCTTGCTTGTTCCTGTGATTTTATACACGGGGACCCACTGAGTATCTGGCACATTTATCATGTATGTTTGTTTTATTTTCTGATGGAGGCACCAAAAAGGCAGGGAGCAGAATTCACTTCTATTTACAAACCAAGGATGAAAGCCACCTACCCTTGTATTTTCCTGCTGAATGGGATTCAGAAGATTGGAATACTGCTTACTAAGCACAGGAAATATTATTTTGCCAACAAGCTTGTCTGAATTACCTGGAAAAAAGTACAAAATAAAGCTTAAAGTGTTTGTTTTGCCTTTAGAGAGGAGGTGAAAGCTGCATAATTTTTCATTATTACCATTTGCTCCCCCAGAGGTAAAGTTAGCTCAGCAATAGGAGTTTAAACTCCTGTTTCCAGAGGTTAACAACTCAGCTGTAAGGCTTCAGTCTCAGTTTAACATTTGGCAGAGTTTCTGCCTTGAAATAGTACCTCTGGTACATATATATAATACCTTCTCCCAAAGGGTGTCGCACTTTAACACACTGAACTTGAATAGCTTGTTTCATCCATCATCAAAATGGTGCAACTGCTTTTGAGGTGCAATACAGCTTCAGAATGCAGAGTTCTATACAGCAGTTTAGGTAAGGGAGCAATGACAATACCTGCATAATTTAGAACATTTTGATTTTGCTAGTATTTTAAAGTAACGTAACATACTCCTTTCTCTAGGCATGCTTTTGTAGTCATAGATATAGTACAGCAATGACAAGATTTGAGATCACATTAAATGGGCAGAGACATTTTTATACACTTTGAGATCTTCCAAATCATTCATGCTTGCGAACCCTTTTCTAGTACCTTTCTATTCAATTAGATTATGGTCTTAATTATCTAATGTTGCTAAAGCACAATGGAACGTTCTTTAAAGTACAATAAAATTTAAGTCTCAGATTCAGCTATTAAAAATGAAACATAGCTATACTTAGCTCAGTACTTCCTACTAAAGAATCAACATTTTGGTACTGACATGTGAAAAAAGCAGCTTATTTGTCATTTTCCTGCTTCTGCAGGAGGAAGTAATAGTGTAGTTGTCAAGAGCTTGTCAAGACAGACAGCAATGGAGAGTTTTTGCTTTTCCCAGAGGAATAGCATTCACTAGAAATGGAGCCCCAGAGGCAGCTTAAACACTGGCATGCCTGTTGTGAGGAGAGAAGGGGAGAATTTGGCTTTGTGGATGTACCTCGTCCAAAGACTGGAGTTTGGCCCTGGCTTGTTCTGCAGCCACGTTAGGGATGTAGCCCTGGGTATCTTGTGTGCTGAGCTCCCAGATCTCAGCAAAGCCTTAGCAAGACCAAAGTACCAAATAATTCATCTAAGGTAGTTCTGACGGAAAATAAGCAAATGTTTAATCTAAGGAGGAAAAGCCCTAGTAACCCTCACAGCTCTGCAGCACCTTAATAGGTAAACAAATTTTATTTACTAGGTGCCTAAACTCAGCTTGAATCTTGCTTTATGCCTGTAAGTCAAAAGAGATTTAATATGGAGGCATAGCATGTCTAAAAACTGTTAAGAGCAAATGAACTTTGAATTGAAGCAGGATCGCAGCACCAAACATGTTAATTTGCCTGCTGCTACTGATCAATTGATAAAGGTTGTGTCAGTAGGCTCCAAGTGAAAGCAGAACAATTTTGATTTTGGCCAAGGCATACTATTTACAGGTACTCAGAAACTGTATTGCTGACCTTACTTATAGTGGAAAAAAATTTAAAAAATGTAAAACTATTTTCTTGAAATGAAAATTAAGTAGATAACAGGATTAAAATACCTGGAGTGTTTCTCTGCTGGTTAGGCTAGTTTACAGATACCCTAGATCTAAAATAAAGTTTGTATTACTTTATATTGCTAGTATTCTTTGAGAGAACATTGAGGTAACAAACATAGATCTATCCACCTAAAAATGCCTTTGTGACTGCCAATTCAAAGGATATTTGCACACTTTGTAGCCCTGAAGCTGCTGATTCTGAGTGACAGGTAAATCAGATTTGACTTTTCTCTTGCAGCTTAATCTCACTTAGCTGGGGAAAAAATTGTAAAAAGGCCAAAGATCAAAGAGAGCTCTAGCTGAGAAAGAGAAAAGACAGGGAAGAAGATGACCTAAATTTTCAAAGTGACTGATGATTTTTGATATTTCCATTTTGGGGCTCCTAATTTCAGACATCTTAAAGGATCTTGATAATCGTAGTGCAGTTGCTCAACATATTGTTTAAATCCCCACAGGGAGTCTTATAAACATCTCTAAATCCATGTTCAAGCAGGCAAGATCTAACCAGAAACAATTTTTATAGAAGTTGGAATATTGTATGTTCCCAGATTTTAGAAAGAGATTGGTAGGAGCTGAGGTTTTAAGAGGCCTTGCAATAAAAATATTTTTACTTAAAAGTGTGTGGTTGGTTTTTTTTGTTTTTTTTTTTTTTTATAGAAATCCATTTCAAAGCTCTCTAATCCACTATGCTTGAAGTTCCTTGGTCTCTAAGAGCATTTAGTGTGGTTTGATTACCTTAATTCTCCCAGCATGGTATGAGCATTATGTCCTGCAGTGACAACACTGAGCTCTTTCTGCCTGGCTGCTTTTTGTTTTATATAGGTATACTCTCAAGCATTTCGGTATGTGCATATAAATTATGCCTTGCCTGTTCCATCCCATGCTGTAGGGATGGAACAGAGTATTCCTTCTCCCACAAAGGTCCTGCCTGTGTCCTCCTGAAGCCATCCAGTTCCTTCATGCCAATAGCATACCCTGTTTTCCCTTTATGCTGCCCTCTCTCCCAGGGTTTCTGCCAGGCCAGTGCATGCCTCCAATATCTTCCCTGGCAGCTGAGATGATGTCCCAGCAGCCTTGCCCTCAAGGGATGGACTGCCAGAAGGGCTTTGGCTCCAGCTCAGCATATGGAGGCTTGTTTCTACCCTGCCTGCTCAGGCTCAGACCAATAAGACCCTGCAATTCCATAATGGAAGAAGAGCTCCTCTTGGCTTCCGTGTTGGGGTTGTGATTTTGCCCCATGACCTCACATTGCTTCCTCCCAGCGAGCATAGCCCACACTCAGCCCTTTGCTCATCAGGAAGACTCAGGAGAATCACCCACGTCTTTGTTACTGAGATCCCTGCACGCTTTTCGAGCTTTAGGTTCCCCACATACTGCACATGGCAAGGTAAGTGAGGTTCAGGAAGATAAAACCATTCTATACTGCCCTTTTTCATAACTAAAAAAGTACTTCTCTGCTAAGCTAGCACACTGGACTCCATTCCCAGGGACAACAGAAGACCTACGCAGAATTTGCATGTGTTTCATAAACAAGGAAAACGTGGGTGCTTTTTCTCCCAGGTTTAACTCTTGCAAGGACAAAAAATGAAAAAAAAAAAAAAAAAGCCAAATTATATGTGTTTGAGACATGGTGTATGGTAGAAAATTGTAGAGGATTCATGTTTCATTTTTTCCTATTTTCTTTGCCCCAAAATAATAAGATTTGATTTTTCAACTACTACAAGGCTCTTCTTGGTGATTTTTGAACTTTTCTCTTCAAAGAGATCTTTAAAGTCTAGTGAAATGGCTTGGAAGTGCATATAGTGGGTTTGCTTCAAACCTACAAACTCTGGAAACATTGTGATTCTTGTCAACCCTATGGTGGTCCTGCAGGAAAACTTGGAGGGCTTCAGTCCTTACTTGCTTATGCATCAGTGAAATGCTTGATGATTGAGATCTTGCTACAAGAGATAATTTTTGATGAAGTGTAATTTTTAATTAAGGAACTCATTCAGCAAAAAACATGCAAATAATTCTGATTCTGAACCAACATGTGATTTTATAAAATTGTGAGTGGATGAAGCCTATGGAGCTCTCCATTTCCCATGTGCCTTGCTAACTCAAGGCTTTGTTTCTTTCATTGGAGATTTATTTTTTTTCCAAATTACACTAAGCAGAGTGTTTTGTTGCTTAAATCCAGATTGAACCACCTTTCAAGGATTACAGAGCATATGAACACTAGGATTATATTATTGCTGGAACAGGGACATCCACTAATTCTGCCCTTAATATGACCGTTTATTATGAACAATTAAAGATGTCTCTGGAAGCCGTATGATTCCACACAGGATACAATGAGAAGGCTTAATGAGGTGCTGTATGGACACAATTCAAAATTAAGTTTGAATTTCCTGGCTTTTGTTGATTTTTGTCACAACCTTAACATTTTTCAAACATAGTATCATTACATTAAAAAAAACAAATCAGTATTTTAACTATGATTTATTATACCCTAGTGAGATAAACCTTGTTTTCAGTTTTCAGTAATAACATGATTCATTTCCAAGCAGCTGAGCAGTAAAAATAAAAAAAGATGGATCTGAATGAAAAATAATACTTCCTAACAAAAAAACCCACAAGATTTTTGCAGGATTTTTAAAGAATGAATATATGAAGTGTCTCATTCTGACAGGTTAGTAATATACTTTGCTTTTTAAGTGCAAGTTAACATGAAAGCATTGATCTGAATTGCTATTTTTAAAGTTTTCAGGAAGATCAAGGATCTGATATCCCCTCATGCTGGACAGACTTGGAATCACTCACACTAAGTGATCAGCTACCATGAACTCCTTAGAGGGGGTTGCTATTATAAAACTTACTATTTTGCCATCTCTGTTCTTTGTGCAAAGCTACTGACAGCAAGGGTTCGGCAAGCAATCGGCAGCGCTCTTAGGGCTTTCCAACAGAGATAGATTTTTTTTTCCCCTGACAAGAAGAGAGAGTAGGAAGACAACGTTCCCGAGAAGGGCACTAATTGGAACTTGGTTGCTCTTGAATACATCTAGATGAAGAAGGTTTAAATGCATAAAGCCACTCACATCCCTTCAGTAGGGGTGGCAGAGTCCCAGTTTGCAGCTGGTGGTGCCTCTGCGCCATTTGGATAGCAAATGTTTATTGTTCCTTAAATTTCTGTTTTCCACATTTTATCCTCAGGAATAAACCTGGCAAACAGCCATTTTTATCCACCTGGAAAGAGGCTGTGGTTTATCTCTTTACTGCTCAACTTTAAGACTTGCCCCACTCCTTCCCCCCATCGGTGAGGCTCTGTCTCCCCTGAACACCATTGATTTAGCCTTCCTATTTCAAAATACTTACTCCATGTCCGTTGATTGCTACACCATACTTCTGCATGTTTTCTTGCCCTGCTTACTGACTTTATTGTTCCTCTAAGTACACATGCCAAGACAGAGAGGATTGAGACCGGAATTTTATTTTGCCCTTGCTTTCTTCAGTCCAAAAGCTGATGTCCAGTGTTGCATATCAATAGCTGGAAGCTTTTTTCACACATGTTGTTTGTTTCTCCTTTTTGGGATAAAATGTTCTCATAGAGGCTTGTTTGGACTGTTCTTGTCCAGCAATTATTATTTTACATCTGAATATGTCATGCTATCGGAACCTGCACCTTTTGGAATCATGACCTCAAATTTGTTTACTTTTCTAGTATGTTGCCACCTTTTCAGACTGTCATACCCGTTACCTTTTTACTGGTACCTATTCCTAGCATGACAGAACTCTCTGGGGTTAAATCACCTTCCAGAGTAAGGCTCTGAACTTTGTGAATTCTTTCATCAATTTTCTTAAGATTCAAAGAGTGCTATAGATCTCACTATCCTGTCAGCCACAGCAGATAGTAAAGTGGATTGAGGCACAGTGAGGACAAAAAAAACTGACCCAGACATTTCTCTGTATGTTAGTAACTTGCCCAGTGATTTTTCATGTACAAGATATGGGATCATGTATCCACACATGATATAGGACGCCTCAGGTGTAAGATACCTACTTACCCAGACTGAGTAAATTGCAAGAGATTCTAGTTAAACTTCTCTGCAGGATAAAAGTCCGAGTCAGCTCCCTCAAGCGTCTGAACATACTATCAAAAGAGCAGACATAACAGACTTTGAATGTGGTGGGTGATCAGACCACCTAAGGAAACCTCCTACTTTTGTCCTTGAAAGCCTACCTCTCCACTGACTTTGAAGACAGTTGGAAAAGATGAGCCTTTGTAAACCAAAATTAGCTTCTGTGAAAATCCCTGGGGTCTATTCAGCCATTTCCAACAGAAGGATAAAGTTTTAGCAAACTATAAAGATTTACATTATTATATATATAGGTTGCAATTACCTATTGGAAAAAAATATCTATTAAGAAATCATGGTAGAATTTTAATAAACTGAAAAATCCATTCATGTGTTTTCAAAGAAATTTTCCTTGGATAATTAGATACTTTATTAAATCAGTCTGAGAGTCAAATTACTGGCAAACCAATGCATAAGAGATTACTAATTCTCATATAACAGTGTCACCTAGGCACTACTATGAATAATGCATTCCAAAGCATAAAATAGAAAGCACCTGAATTAAACCCCATGTCTGAGAGTATCTGAAAGTAAAGAGAAGTGAATGAGGAAGGGAAATTAATATGAACAACCACTGAGACTTCCCAATCAACAGACAGATTTAATCTTTTGTCTACTTGGTGGAAATTTTCAGACTGCATGCTCTGAATGAATGAAGTAAAAAAAAAAAAAAAAGCACACCAGCAGAAGCAAGCAGAGATGTATTAATTTTTTTATTCTATTTTGAGGGTAAATTACAATTGCCAAGTTGTTTCTCTGTGGAGCATGGTGGCAGATTAATACACTTCTTTTATTTTTACTGTACAAAGGTCATCTTCACTTGAAAACCAGAAACAGACTGTGCACTAGAAGCAAGTTGAACAGCCACCAGCAAAGCACAATTAATTTTCTCAGGCAGTGTTACAAAGTCAGACACCAACAACAAGAAGCATGCTGAAAGGAGCACCTTTGTTTCTTCTCTCTTCTTACTCACCTCCCTTCCAGACATGCAGTTCGGCTGCTTATTTTGTACTGACCTTAACATGTGCCAGATCCCTCTGTGAGATACTTTCATATGCTAAAGCAGAGAGCAAAACTAGACAGCTGTATGATTTTTTTCCTTATTAATGAACTAAAGTGATCTACAAAGGACCTGACAGATGCCAGAGCACGTCAAAGATGGGGTAAGACTGCAAAACTGAGGAGAAGAGAGAAGGGGATGGGATAGCTTACTATTTGCATAGGCATGGGAGAATGGAGTTGTGAAATATAAGACCTAGAAAATATCCCACCTCAGCCCAGGACTGAAGTGTTACCAGAGCATGTCACCCTTTGGGAAAGTAAAATGTTGTATCCAAAGCAATCTGCAAATTTTCAGCAAAAAGATTGACTGGAGTAGAAAGTTGCTGCTTATGTTTGTCAGGAAGAACCAAGAGCAGAGAAGAAATCACTCTCATTTTGCTCAAACTGAGCTGTACGGACACCTACCTGACAACATGGATGGATGCATGTCTGTATTCTAGGTGGGTTTTCTTTATGGTTGTTTTCTGAACACGCTCTGTTGTCTGATGATTAGACACAGCAAAACCCATGTGACATCAGCCCCATATGTGGTCACCCATTTGTACTTTTGCATAGTTCCTCCATAAGGAAAACTCTTGCTAGGTGAATGAATCATCAACCTTATCTGTATTCTTAAACTCCTGTACCTTCCATAGCAGGTTGCCTACACATAGACTGCCTTTGGGAATGGTCTCCTGCTTATGATACTTTCTCTGATGTGCCCAGGAATAATCTGGGAATGTGTGCTAGTTGGCATAGGTAAAAGGCATGCCGAGGTCTGTTCTCAAACCAATATAATGCCTGGCTCTTATCTTTTTTTGTGTGTTATAATTCTATAATTCTTTGCTTAAATTTTCACCTCAGGTACTTACACAATAATTATTCTCCAGTTTTAATTGCTGACATTCCTCAATAAAAGAGTAAAAAAGAAATGGAAATATTTTGGCATATTCTTTGAAGGATTTGTGATAGAAACAGAAAAATTTACTTTGAAACAGATCGATGGAGGTCATGTGGGCTGATCTTCTGCTTAAAGCAGAAAGATACCCAAACACCCAGTCTGGCAAGTTGATTTCTTGTCTTTTTCACCCAGGATTGCAGAATCACAGAATCACAGAGGCACAGGATAACTGAAGCTGGAAGGGCTCTCTGGAGTTCATCTGGTCCAACCCCCAACTCAAGCAGAGCCACCTAAAAATGATTGCCAGCACTGTATGCAAATGGTTTTTGTGTATCTCCAAGGATGAAGATTCCACAGCCACAGGAAAACCTGTGCCAGTGCTTGGCAACTCTTACAGTTAAAAAGTGTTTCCTGATGTTCAGAGGGAACCTCCTGTGCTTCAGTGTGTTCCTATTCTCTCATAAAAATTCCAATAAAGTCTAAACCCAGTCTCCTTGAAAGAAATAATACAGACTGTTGGAATAGCTTGTGGGTTAAGACATGAAAAACAGGTCTAGATAATGTCTGGAAGTTCTTTCCAAACTCAATTATTTTATTATCCTATGATTTAAGCTAATATATGTGATTTTGCTAATGTGATAAAGAAGTTCTGGGGTCATGTCTTTCTTAAGCAGTCACAAACCAGAAACTGTGATTCCTAGCTGCATGAAATGTAATTAAAGGCATCATAAGTGTGAAATTATTGTTCTCACTGATTTCTCAAAAGGTGTTTTCTGTGTTAATTTAAACACCTGGTTTGTCCAAAAAGCTGCATTTAGATTAAAGTTCAGATAGCTTGCAAAATAAAAGTAGAACTTTTTAAATTGTTATTAAAATAGTCTTATGATAGTGCATTAAGCAGAGGTGTTATGTAGACATAAAGGGTCAAAGGGTCTAGAATCACTATGCAAAAAATTGAGAATGTTTCACAAGAGAAAAAATGATTATAAATGTTTCTATTTACTAGCAGTTCTGTTCCTTCCTGTTTCTACTTCTAATAATACCATTTAATTCAGGAAAATACATTTTTCCTTGACCTTTTATTTCTAGATATGCTGAACAATTTATCCCAATTATGTAACGACCGTATCTGGTCTCAAGAAATGGTAACATTGAAACCATATCACCAATGTATTACTTAATTTTTCATCCTACCTGATACATCAGCTTTTTGTTAATCCTTTTGTTGCGTTGGTCTGTGGTTGAACAAAAAATTTGAATTACATTCAGGTCTCCGAGGCATACCCCATTTGACTTTGCAGTGATCCACAATTTGTGGCCTAGCAGAAGCAGCCATTTCACTTGACAAGCCTTTCTTTACACAGGTCAAAACCATTATTTACCTTCAGAGGAATAACCAAACCATGGAAAAAAAAAGAGAGAGCGAAAGGAAATGAGCAGATCTAATTGGCTTAAACAAAAGTTGGGTTTGGTTTGCTTTGTTCTCTTCTGAAGGCCCACAGTTGTTAAGCCATGCACATGTAAGTAAAGTTACCAGTAAAAAACAAAGTACATAGAATAGTGGATATTCCAGGGAGATGGGTTTGATGACTACACTGGACAAAGGTGAGAGTGATGAGATGGAATGAGGAAAATGAGATTACAAGTCCAAGTGCAAGGTGCAACCTGGGTTGGAGAAATCAGACTGGCAGAATTCACTGAGAGCAGCCCTATGGAGAAGTGCTTGGGAGTTCTGCTGGATGAAAAGCTGGACATGAGCCAACAGTGTACTTGCAGCCCAAAAGGCCCAGCTGTATCCTGGGCTGTATCCAAAGAAGTGGCATGATTTTACCCCTCTCCTCTGTCCCTGTGCAACTCCACTTGGAGTACTGAGCTTTGGGGCCCTCGGGACAAGAGAGACGCAGAGCTCTTAGAGCAGGTTCTGAAGAGAACAAGGAAAGGCACCTCTACTGTGACCACAGGCTGAGAGAGCTGGGGTTGTTCAGCCTGGAGAAGAGAAGGCTCTGGGGAGATATCACTGTCACCTTTCAGTTCTTAAAGGGGCAATATGAAAAAGAGGGTTTTTATGAATGTCCTAGGGTGAATTTATGATGCTTGTATCCTCAGTTTTCTGTTTGTGCTGAATATTGAGTTCTATCCCTTTAACACTGGTTCTAAGAGTGAAGCAAGGAAAGAAGAAGTGCCAAGTTTGATTTTGAAAACAGCTCTCTTTCCTCTGCATTTTCTCTCAGGATGGTTGTTTGTCTGAGGCACAGGCAGCGGTGGGACAGAGATCTCCTGTGCTTTTAGTTAGTTATAGTTAGCTAGGACAGAGGAGTTCCCTAGTGACATTGTTTGTCACACAGACACACACACGCACACACACACACACTTTGGTGAGAAGGCATGAACTATTTATTTAAAAAGATTTGATTTTATTTAATAGTATATCTACAAAGGCCAGGGATTGGGGGAGAAGGTTGACACCTCTCCCCATCCCATTGTTCAAGACAACTGTCCATCAGCTGTCCATATCTCTAAGAACAGGAATGAAAACTCTCCTTGAATTTATGAAAACATTGCCAGTGTTTACACACCTGAGCATGAGAACAAACCCAAACCACGAAACTGTGAAACAGAAGAGAAGGTTGAACACATCAAGGCGACACCCTAGACTGTTTTTTCTTCTCTTTTCTTGGGACTGTTTAAACCTGCTCTGGACTGAAAAACCCAGAGACACACTGGGAGCTCACACCTGTGGCCCACCGGGCCCAGGAAGGCATTTTCCAGCACCAGAGGGACTGGGACCGATAAGTGACTGAGCAAGCTGAGCTACACCCACGACAAGGATTTTCTCAAGTTTGCCATCTCTCTTCAGAGTGGTGAGTGGTTTTATTGTTTCATATTATTCATTTCTTAGGCTTGTGGGTACTTTGTTAAATAAATAGTTTTTTCCACTTTTCTCTGAGGAAGTTCTTTTCCCAGACCAGTTGGGTGGAGGGACTATTTGGGTTTGCTTTCCAGAGGAACTCTATTTGGAGGTTTCATCCCAAATTTGCCCTAAACTGGGACAATGAAAAATGCTTTCTGTGTGGGCAGATAGTGATAGGACAAGGAGAAACAGTTTTAACTGAAAAGAGGAGAAGCTTTGTTAAGATGTTAAGAAGAAATGCTTGACTTGGAAGGTAGTGAGGCACTGGCATAAGTTTCCCAGGGAAATTGTGAATGCCCTATTCCTGGAAAGGCATGTTGGGTTGGATGAGGCTTTGAGCACCCTGGTCTAGTGGAAGATGTCCTTGGCCCTGGCAGGAGGGCTGGTCTGTTCTAACATGATTAGTTCTATTATTCTATAAGTGTTATTTTATGATCTACAAATGAATAACTGGGGAAGCCAGTCCAATCGTGATTGTTACATTTGAAAAGTCCTGCTCTCCAGATCTCACTCCATGAGTGTAGCTGATTCATACCTGTGTCCATGTATGGGTGCATGTATGAAAAGTATAGGAGAAAACAGCAGTTCCTTATTGTGCTCATGGGAAAATGCTGAACTGACCAGATTTTACTTTTATTTTGGGGTCATTTTATTTCTGTCTCCCGGCAGCTACAATTTTTTTACACGGTGAAAAGTGTGAGAGGAATCTGACCAACAAAAGTAACACAAATGAATTACATTGTTAATCTGTAAATACCTTTGGGCAGTTTGGGCTTTCTGTACATATTCCACCTTATCACTTCTTTTCAGAGAGAGAGACCAGAAGTCTACAACATACATCTGCTTTCTTCTATCCATAAATGATTATATAAATGTTTTACACAGTGGTTGTTGTACATAAATGGCCTGAATAAAAGGAGCGGACAGATCATTTGCAGTGAGTGAAACTTGTTTCTCTAAGTATTATATGTTTTCTAATAAAGCTTCTAATCTTCAGTCAATAAAAGGAGAGAAAATTGAAAATTGCAGTTCCTGACAAAAATGTGAATTACATTCACAAAAATGAGGAACTACAGTAGGAGCCCCCTGATATACTAAGCCACATTTTGATAATTTCTCTGTGATATTATCATTATTTGAAGAGGTGATTCAAGACTGCCTCAAAAATCTGGGGTTATAAATACTCTGCCAGAATTAATCCTCAAAGTTAACATCCAACTCAGACCCACCAGCATTGAATGGGATAAGATTTTACCTCAATTTCTGCATTTTGCAGAGGAAGATATGAAAAACATTAAGAGATTCTGATTCTCTCTCATTTTGTGAATAAGAGGGACAAACAAGAGCAAAAATAAACCCCTTTGTAAAACATGATTTAGGGCATAATAATAATTTTAGCATTTTTAACAGCTGAACCAAGATAAGGATAAAAGTGCAGGCAAATTTTGACCTTTATCAACTTTAGGAATTTAACAATAACCAACTTCTTAATCATATGAAGGGAGCCGTACTAAAATCGGTAAAAAGTGATATATTGATTATTCATCCCTCTACAAAACACAGAGTAAAGGATGAAAGAGTTAATGAATGAAAAGAAAAAATACTGATGAAGGCATCATTGAAAATAAAAAATAATGTGACATAGAAATGTAAAAAAACCCCAGTATCACGAAAATTACCTAAAATGATGATTAGAGCTGACTGATTTTGAGTAAGGCTTGTAATGAAACTTGTTTTTAGAGCTCAGAAAGCCCAGTATAACATAGGAATACAAAATACTAGGATGCCAACACATACTGCTATTTGATTGAATATTTTGAGCAATGTCTCTCTCCTCACTGAACCCAATGATATGGAGAATAGGAGCAACATAGATACAGATAACAAACATCTTGTTGTCAGGTACTGAGGAAGATGAGGCTCTTAGCACAGGCTAAGAGAGAGAGAATGCATTTGTTCCTCATTAAATCTATCTTGAAGAATCAAACTTCTTGGTTCACACCTACCTTTGTCTCCTTAAAACTTCCACCTAAGGAGGAGGAAAGTCTGTCTTCCTTGGATCAGACTTATTGCACAGCAAGTATGATAAAGCTGTGAACTGCACCTTTCAGCAAAAACCGGTAAGATTAAAGAGTTTAAATTTTGAAGTTAAAAAATATTCAGTAGCAAGCAACATCCTGAAAATGTGATCGTAAGGCAAATTTTGTGAATGGAGACTTTGCAATCTCTATTATCTCACTCTCACAGTTCATCCTTTACAACATCCTAAGTTCTTTCTTTTTCGCCAAGCTTTGTGTTTATATTTAGAGCAACTGTATGTGTGGTGTTGAAAAGGTAAAGGATAAGAAATGGTAGTGGAAGGTGTGAAAATGAACTATTAATGGTCATGAAGAAGGTTGTCTTGACTGGAAACTTCTGTGTGATCTTGTAAAAATATTTACCTGTGAAATTAGATACTCCTGTGTCTCTGAGACCCATGAGATAGGAGAGGAAAGGGGAGGAAAGGAGAACATTAACATTAAATTTGAGAAACTTGCTTTCTTTTCCTGAAATTTTGATTTTTATAAAAAATTTTCCCCTGAACTCTATCCAACCAGCTCTATAGACCACCATAGAAAGTATGATGCAGCCCAACTTTTGCAATTAATAAATAAAATATAAATGGTTTGAATATATGACTCAGGCAAGCAAAAGCTCATTCGCTGCCGATTTTGAAAAGGTATTTTTTCCTTTCCAATGATGTAAGTGCTTCTGACCAAAACTGACAGATATCTCCGCAAAAGTGCAGCAATCTGTTCATATTACCAGTTTATACAATACAGATGAGCATGATGATAAAGCAAACTCGTTTAGTAGTAGGGATTTATAATGAAATAGATTAATTAAAACTAGGATCTGAATCAAAAACCCTGGCTCTGAATGCCTTCTAACTTGTAAAAGGAAATTCACAACCTAAATCATAAACCTCATGCTTGTCACTAATTTTGCTGCACTATAACAAAATTATCAGAGATATTTCATTTCTTTTTAAGCAGTTCATTAGTTTGATTTACTCTGATTATTGTATAAGAGATAATTTAGTAGGCAAAAAGTTAACAGAAATTATGTGTTATTCTGCAGCTTTTTCAAGAGCGGCTATTTATGTCAGGGATTTGCGGCAAACTGGAGCTCATTTAATTCAGCCATATCTCAAATTGTGGTGATCTGTGAGGATTTTGTTTATTGTAGAATAAATGGATAAAAAACCCCAGCAAAACAACAGTTTGTGTTTCATTTTATTGTATTATAATGGAGTCACTAATAGAGACGGGAGCTATTTCATCATATTTTTCAAAATAATTGTCCACAAGGTACTTAGCACAAAAGTATAAAAGAAACTGCAGATTTAGTTTTAGAAATGTATAGTACCATAGCATTGATTGAGATCAACATCTTGTTCTTTCAATAACAAAAGAAAAGTTTGATACTACTTTGTCAAATGTTTGAACTAAAATGAGCTAAACATCACTAATGAGATCAGAGGGTCTGGTGAAAGCACATTCCTAAACCACAGGCTAGAGCCATGAAATGCATTTTTGTGGACATAATGTAGACCCTTGTAATATCATGGATCTTTCATACCATGCTTTCTACTTTTCCCAGGACAATCACAACAGTTTTTACACTGGATTGAAGCTTCCCCTTGCAGTTCTCCTGAGAGCCTCCATATCCCTGGCATTGCTGGCCTGGTGGTTCAACTTCAGTTGAGCTTTTTGTTTCCTTGTGCAAACTGCCGTGCCTGTGTGCGATCCTTGAGATGTGCTTCATGCAGAATGCACTCCAGGACAGGTGTCTGCTGGTAGGATGGTCACATGGAAGTGGGCAGTATCTTCAGTTCTCCTATAGATGGATTTAGTTGAAGACCTTGCCATGGGAAATGGGCTGAATATTAGCTATAATCTCTTTGCTTTTACTTGGATAGTTGTCGGCAAAAGAGAGACGCACAATTGTCCCCATGCACTTTTGGTATAAGAGCTCAGGAAACTTTTAGACTGAACAGAAAGGTATTTCAGGTAATGTAAATAGACATAAAAATGTATGTACCTTATGAGGGTTGTACTTGTCTATAACCACTTCAACCAAGATCATAAGTTTTCAAATATTTTAACTTTTCTTGTGGATGCCAGGGCATCATCAGAACTGGGAACCAAAATCCATTTTTCTTCCTATTTTCTGACCAGAAGAGCAGTTTTTCTTACTGAGATCTCTTTTTCCATTCCTTTTTCCTCCTGTTTTCTGTATATGCATTTAAAAACTATCATTATTTAACAAATCCTTTATCAAGGCAAAATATATTTTTATTCTTCAGTTCCGATCTGCTCAAGCTGACGTACTATCATGATGATGATTGACTGTGCAGTGACACAAATTGCTGTGTTTTCTTTTTGTAATGATACTATTGAAGATCAGAGCATTTTTTTCTTTTTTAATTCTACTGTTAAAAGAATAAACAAAACATAACAACTCTCTGTGGTGAGTTGATTCTGGCTCATGGTCCAGCCCATCAAAGCTGCTTTATCCCTCCACTCCACAACTGTGTATGGGACAAAAAATATATATCAAAAAGTCTGGTGGGCAGAGAAAAGGATAGAGAGATTTCACTCATCAGTCATGGGCAGGACAGATTCATCTTGGGCCAAAAATGAATTTAATTTATTGCCAATCAAATCGGAGCAAGATAATGAGAAATAAAACCAAATCTTAAAATTACCTCCTCTCCACAGTTGCCTTTTTCCTAGGTTCACCTTTGTTCGTGGGCTCTCTCCCTCCTGCCCCCCAGAGGTACAGGGGGATGGGGAGAGGGGGTTGCAGTCAGTTCATCACACCTTGTCTCTGCTGCTCCCTCCTCCTGAGAGGGAGGCGTGTTCTCTCTCTTGCCCCTGCTCCAGCATGGGGTTCCTCCCACAGCAGACAGACAGTCCCCTGCGAAGTCCTTCGCTGTGAGTCCCTCCCACCAGGCTTCAGTTCTGCAGTTCTCTGTGAGCTGCTGTAGCGTGGGTCCTTTTNAATAAAACCAAATCTTAAAATTACCTCCTCTCCACAGTTGCCTTTTTCCTAGGTTCACCTTTGTTCGTGGGCTCTCTCCCTCCTGCCCCCCAGAGGTACAGGGGGATGGGGAGAGGGGGTTGCAGTCAGTTCATCACACCTTGTCTCTGCTGCTCCCTCCTCCTGAGAGGGAGGCGTGTTCTCTCTCTTGCCCCTGCTCCAGCATGGGGTGCCTCCCACAGCAGACAGACAGTCCCCTGCGAAGTCCTTCGCTGTGAGTCCCTCCCACCAGGCTTCAGTTCTGCAGTTCTCTGTGAGCTGCTGTAGCGTGGGTCCTTTTCACAGGGTGCAGTCCTTCAGGAACTGGCTCCTCTGTCGCAGGGTTCCCACAGGACCATGGCAGTTTTCAGGCATCCACCTCCAGGGGCTGCAGGTGCTCAGCCATGGACCTCCATGGGCTGCAGGGTCACGGCCTGCCTCATCATGGTCTTCACCGGGGGCTTCAGGGGAATCTCAGCTCTGGCACCTGAAGCACGTCCTCCCCCTCTTTCACTGGCCTTGGTGTCTGCGCAGTGGTTGCTCTCACATATTCTCACTCTGCTCTGGTGGAAACTGCTCCGACACAGTAACTTTTTTCCACTTCTTTCATGCATTATCCCAGAGGCACTGTTGCCCGTGCTAGTAAACTTGGCTTTGGCCAGTGGCAGGTCCATCTTGCAGCCTGCTGGCATTGGCACCATTGGACATGGAGGAAGCTTCCAGAAGCTCCTCACAGAAGATACTCCAGCAGTCTCTGGTACCAAAACCTGACTGTGAAAACCCAGTACTGTCTCCTTTTATTTGTGACTGTGTAATGAGAGGCAGCCTAGTGAATCACTTCCCTCAGCCTGAAACTTTGATTCCTGAACTTTACATGTAAGTGCTCTATTGCATTTTTTCTTCAATTTCATGGCAATGTTTCTGCAGATGAACACAGTGAAGAACAAGAGTTCAAAAGTGCAGTGGTAGGTACAGTGAATTCTGTAGACAAAGTGCTCATACAGGTAGGAAGTCTGAAGCAGATATTATTTTTGACAAAGAACTTAAACATAAAACCCACCATACTTCTGTCTTCATTAATAGCCCTGTTACAACACTTTTTTAGTTTTAGACTCTGCTGCTGCCAGCTGTTACAGATGGAACCTGATTAAGATCATCACTAAACACTTTGGAAATTTTTATCTTCCTCTGCTGCAGTATGTGCTGGTCTTACAGAAGAGAAGATATGAGGCTGGATGAATCAACAGTTTGACTATGATTTTAGGGCCTACATTGCAAGTTACCCTCATGTCTCCTGAAGGCACAGGAGATGTCTTCACTCGAGGGACTGGAAGATGTTCACTCCCATATTTGAAAATCATAGTGTGCCCAAGAAACACATAAATTCTATTTATTTCAGTATTTTGGTGACATTTCAGTTATAAAATTATGTCTCTTTTGGGATCCCGTTTTGCAGGTTTCATTCCATAATAATTTATTATTGTGAATAGACAGATTCAGCTTTCAGGATTTTTAAGCAGAACAGGTACAAGTCCTTGATTTAAGGTCTCTGGTTCAAGTAATTGACAAAGCTGGAGTTTATTTCTATGAAAAAAACCAAGAAGAGGGTATCACAGTTTGTCACTTCAGTATAGGCCTTAAATGGTACAGTGCCTTGGGACAGCTCTTTGCCTCTGCCTGAACTGTACTTTGATCACTCTAATGAAAAAAAGAAATATTAAAAGCTACCTTGTAAGAAAAATTTGGGGGATATTCCTCTCGACTAAGTATAAACCAAAAGATAAATAATATTTTTATTTGTTTAAAAGTCAATTTGTTAAGGACACCAGCTACTTTATCACAAGAATTGACAATTTGCTTTAAGTGATGCCTAAAATAGACATAAAATTTCTTGATCTAATTGGAACCACTCAATAGTAAGTATATTCATTTTTAACTTGGACAGAAGGTCCCATCAGTATGGCTGGAGAGTTTTATCAAGAGAATTTTCTGATAACTAGCTGTGAATTTCTGCCATTTATTACCACAGTTGTGACAAGGATAGTAGTAAGCCTTTATATTTAATTTCTTTTAGCAGCATAGATGCATGGTGTCACAACATCCGTGTTTATCACCATGCTATAAGAATCTTGTAGTTTATAATTTTATATAATCTCATCTTATAATTTTAATTATTTAGTCTGAAACATTTGAAAGAATAGATGTAGAAAAACTGTGCCTAGGTTGGAGCTGTTCCCAGTTGTGCTACCAAGCCAGTGCTTGAAGCAAGTACTTGGAGTTCAGCAGTGGGTTTCTCTAGTGTTGAGGGTGGTGGTCTTACCTCCTTCATCAGTCATAGTTCAAATTTGACCAAGCCACAGTTACTGATGGTATCTTTGGAAAAAGTAATTTTGGTCAGATGTAAATTTTAAAACAGAAATGCAAAATTATGTCACAACAAAAATACTGCTTTTTTTTTTTTACATGTGGAATCTGGTGCACTCATCCCCTCTTCTCTACAAATTTCTACTTCCTGCCTGTCTCTTTAGTTTTGCTTTAGCCTGGAGTTAATTACATTGCCCTACTAACATCAGTGAGATTTAGCTAAGTGCTTAAAAATGTTTGGTCCAGGTTTGATATCTGTTCTATTCTTCAGTGATCATTGAACACTTGCTTGATATAATTCTGTTCTTGCTCACAAAAGAGCTGCAACCCATGAAGGGCACTCACGTTGGAGAGGTTCATGCAGGGCTGTCTCCCACGGGAGGGACCCGGGCTGGAGCAGGGGCAGAGTGTGAGCAGTCCTGTCTCTCAGGTGGAAGGAGTGGCAGACACAACATGTATTGAACCACAGCCCTTATTCCCCACTCCCCTGTACTGCTGGAGGGGAGGAGGGAGAGAAAATTGTGTGTGAAGTTGAGCCTAGGAAGGATGAGGGGGAAGGTGGAAGGTGATTTTAAGATTTGATTTTATTTATCATTAGTCTGCTCTGACTTGGTACTAAATTAAATTGTTTTACCCCAAGTCAAGCCTGTTCTGGCTGTAATGATGACTTGTGAGTGACACCTCTTTGTCTTGACCTTGACCCATGAGCCTTTCATTATATTTTCTGTTGCATGTTCAACTGCAGAGGGGAATGATAGAGTGGTTTTGGTGGACATCTTGTGTCCAACCAGGGTCAACCCACCACAATAATTTATTAGCATAAATTAAAACTAGGTGATTTATATTAGAGAATTATGGAATTTAAGTATATTAATTTTCAGTCATAGATCAAGATTCTGGTAACTGCAATGTAAGAGTACACAAAGGCAACCTGATCTCCAGCTAGCATGTATTACCACTAGCAGTTATTTCTCTGAGTACTGCACCAAATACATGGAGCTCTGTCCTTCTCTGTCGCATTAACTCTAACATGCAGAGTATTTGTACAATATGTTTATATTTTATAAGTGTATCTGATTTTAAGCCGCACTTAGGTGTTGACTAAGGAATTTTAGTAGGAGGTAGTGTGTGCAATAAAGTTTTAATAGGATGTAAAATGCTTCATTAAGCATTCTCTAACATGTCTAAGACAAAATGCAGGCTAAAGACGTGGTGCCTTCAATGTTATTATAATTTCCTAGAGTATCATATGTATAATTATAATCCCAAATGATTAATTTCCACAGTTAGGTGTAAGCAGAAAATGAAGATCTCAGTTTGACTCCAGAATATAAATATATGGCAGTGGTTGGAATAGTCAAGGTTCTGATGTTCTGATGTACTTTCTTGCAGATGTTTGGGGTCCTGTTAATTTTACTAGGGTCCATGCGGGAGGATGGTCTACATAGGCAGACTGCACTGTGCTGCTGTGACTCAAATACTGTTAAATACGTTTGTGTTCAGAGCCTGAGGAGTGCTGGTGTCCCTATTTTATATTTCTTTGGGGCAAAGGAATAAAGGTTTTAAAAAGACTGTATTTTGAGATTTGATAGTTTTCAGGCAGAAGACCGGACAACTATCCCTGACAAAAGTAATGTTTTACAAATATTATTTTTCAACATTTTCACCATTTTTCTTACTCCTTGCTGGAGACAAGTGAGTGAACGATTACTCTGCCTTATGGTGATAAAGTAAGTAGACATAATGAGTTATTCAGATCCTCAGAAATGTAACTGGAACTCATAGGGTTTTTTCTTTCTTTATGCTTTGGCACACTGCTAAGAAGTGCTTAAACAGGGACTAATCACTTTCCCTTACAATCTTAAATGTTTCTATCCATATTTTCTTGCAATAATTACAAAACTCAGCTGTATCCATTTAAAATGTTTCTCAGACCTTTCCTGTCTTGACAATTACACAGCAGGGACCTGTGCTTGCTACTACCAGTCTGTTGCATGCGAGTGTGGAGTTGCTATGCATGAAAGGAGAAATGCGTGGAATTATCACAAACTCGGAAGAAAACAGCAGTGAGACCTTATAACATTGATCCATAAATGTCAAGGAACACACAAAATGTTGCAAGTATTCTTTAATCCTTATAGCAGTGGGTTTTCAAACTTGGCCATTAGTTCAAATCATCTCAGTATAAGAAAAGAACTGATACTCTTATTTCTTAACTTGTTCCAGGAAAAGAAAGTCTGAGCTTTTTGCTGTGTGAAGAAAGACAGAGCACATGTACTCACTTCATACCTCACAAACACAGCAATCTGTGCGGTCATATTGTGACATGTGATGCTAATCTCTGTATCTCTTCTCCTTTCTGTTTTTCCCCAAGATAGTTTTGTTTTAAAGGGAACCAATTGTGCAGTCCTTTTTCTGCAGTATTTAGTAGTATGTGTATAGACTTTGAATAGGATCTAGTACTCAATCTGACGTTTAGCTTCAGTCCTTTGGAAGATGCATAGGAAGACAAATGTTTATAACAGATTTTGACTGAAGAGTGCTGAGATGGGAATTAAGTGGATATGCAAAACTTCTGATCCAAAGTAGACGTGGGGATGAAATTGGAAGTTGACTTAATAGATCAATACAAGTCACATACACATTTTTGTTAAAAGTTTGTGTAATGGCAAATTTTGCAAATAGTGCAGTTGGTCAGCTGCCAAGAGGCCAATTATACAGTACTAGAGAATAGATAAGAACTGAGTCATGGAATAACGGTAATAGGAATAAACACATGAAGAATTTTGAGAGATTTGATCTTGGTTCCTACACTAATAAAGGTTCAACCTGACTTTTGTTCTTGGCAAGTGTGAATATATTTGTGTACCTAATCTTCCTGATGACTAAGATGTTACATTTCACAAAGTGAACAAATTTTTACCTGAAGGACTCCTGTTTGTATTTTTGTGGGAGAAGTGTACTCCTTGCACAGGGGAAATCATCAGAATATCTGTCCACTTCTCTGTTGGGTAAATCCAGTAGTTCTCCTCTGGATTCCTTGTGGCTTTAGAAATCCAGACAGAATCTAGTCTTGTGTCTAGACAGCAATGCAAAGGGATTTTGGCTGAACTGATCAACAGGAGTGCATTGGCTGAAAACATTGTCCAAAAATGGGTAAGAAGTAGTTTCCTTGCATAAAGGTGATGACAGCTTGGAGAGGGGTAATATTTTCTGTCCATTTTATTATTTTGTGGCAATTCAGAATGAAAAAAAGTAATCTGGGATAAAGTGAAACAAAAGACTCTGGTACATATTAAATTAACATATCACAGATAATTTAAAACCAAACTTGGTTTCAGTGGTATTTGCAATGCATTTGTTATTAAAAATATATATATATATA
>WBMY01010552.1:0-20102 GCA_013397315.1 Donacobius atricapilla | reverse complement strand
CCCAACCACCCCAGCAGCAAAATGTTTTCCTACTCAAAATAATTTATGCTTTTTAATATAATACTTTTAAATAAGTATATATTAATTTTATATGAATTACATAGTAAATATATTAATTAAGTATATTATATATATATGTACACACACACACTTTTTATTTTTAATACATTAAATTGTTGGCCTGGCATGGTACAAACAACAGTCACCAAAGCTGTACAACCTGTTATACCCTGGAATTAAAAGAATGGTACATGTCCTTTCCTACTGAGGAACAATAGAGGACAGAGACCGGAAAAATACAAATAATTGCTGTATTTGAATCCGGAAGCACAAACAAGCACCGTGAGAGGTTTCATATAAGAAATCGAACATCTCTGATTTCCAACGCAGTCTTTTTTTTTTTTTGGGGTGGAGGGGGCTTTAGAACTTCATTTTTTCAGAATGCCAGGGACATTTTTTCTCAAAGGGTTTTCGAATCTCCAATTTTCTCTTTCAGAAGACACTACTGTGATTTTCTCTATCAGAGATAAAGAGATTTAAATTCTCAAAATTTTCAGTAAATTTACCCGCTAAACTTCACCATAAAAAATTGGCATGGAAGGGATGGGAATCTTATTAGGAGAAGAGTTTAAGGAAAAAAAATACCCTTATCTTTAAACTTCAAAAAAAGTGTACTTCTCTGCAAGAGGATATACATTAGGCAATATTTTTACACTCGTTTCAGTAAGACAGCTCCACGCTTTAATTAATTACTGATTAAAAAAAAAAAAGAACATCCATACCTGATTTTTAATTTTTTTTAAGAATTCATGACTTGATATCTCCCTTTTTTCAATGTAACTTTGTTAACTCTAAAAGAAAATACCTGCTGGCGGTAAATGTCTTCCTCATCCAGAGCTTCAGCTGCTTCCTCCTCAACCTCCTCATCTTCTCCTTTGCGTGCTGTTGTTTTGAACACAGTGCTTCTCTGAGCAACCTCCTGCATGACATTTTTAAGAGTTGAACTCGAAAAAAAAAAATCTCCTGTTGCTCAACTGCTTAAGATTTAGAGAAATGAAAGCTCTAGCTGCTGGGGAAACTAGCTTTATTCATTTTGTTTGTATACTTCTCAGGTATTGCTGAGAATATACAGCTTCACTTTAAGTATCTTAATGATTAAAAGGACTGTTTCTGACAAAACACTCGTCAGGTTCCTCCAAAATCCGCTTTTTTTCATATATGTTTAAATATTTTATTTCAATTGCAGCATATCACAGTGACTGTCTCACCTCACCTGAATTAACCCCTCATTGCCTCATGTGGATTTCACTGTGGGATTCCCCACTCCTCATAAGCACAAAGGATCAAGGAAAACTAATTTACAAGACAGATCACTGAAGAGTTTACCAAAACTTTCTTTTCAGAGTGTGTTCTAAGGCACTCCTGGCATGAGGGAGGTGCCTGAACGGTAATTTTTTTACTATTTAGACTCAATACAGAGAAGAAGAATCACAGGCTTCAGTAGAGGCATTTCTGAATTGCAGCAAATTCTCTAAAAGGAGAAAACTTTACCAAACAGAGCGGTGCATTCCTGTGTGGAGCCCTAACCTGCATCTTTGTAGGTGATGCCACCACAGAAAAAGCTCACACAGAACTAAGGTGCTTTACCTCTCCCTGAGAATTTTTCAGCACAACTTTCACATCTTCACCAGTGCCCCAGGAATTCTGGTTCTTCCAGATGAGGTCAGTCGGAGGGCTTGCCGTTACTCCAGCATTTGCAGCCCAGATCTGACAACAGAAGCCACACAGAACATTTTTTGCCAGTCTTACAACATTTCCAAATTACTGATATGGAATACAGTTAATGCATTTCATTTAAGGGAATGTGAATCTCTTCCAGTGAAGAACACCAAGTATTTTCCCAAGTTTTGTACAATAAAACACACGTGTTTTTAATGCAGGAACCTTAGAATATGTAATATGATATAAAATTTTCACCAGTACATGGTTAAAACTACTGCTTCATAGAAAAAGCAAAGTTCTGAAAAACATCTGTCTGGATTAATTGTCCCAGCAATCAGCACAGCGAAGGCCCAACACAAACACAGGTGATTATTTCCTGAACATGTACATAGGAAGGACAAAAGAAAACACCTTGTGTCTTCCTGACCCACAGAAGCTGGCCTGAAGTGCATTTCAAGTGAGCAGCTGAAACTTGACAACTTACTGTAACCGTCTGGCCTGCCTTTAGGACGTATCTTGAGGTATATCTGTAACTTGCAGAAGTGTCTCCTATTTTTCGGATCATCTCCCAACCTCCCATAGGTTGATCCTAAGAAAAGGGAGAGGAAAAAAAAAAATCCACCAGCATTCATTTTCTGCTATGCATGTAGTGTGTTTTATCTTTAAGGCTGTGACACATATAAAACACTCAGTGAAATGGTTTAGTATCACATGATCTTCAGCATGAAATTAGAACAATTTTAGGTAAATTCATCTTACCTCCTATTTGAAGCTAAACCTTAATACATCCTGCTTTTGAGTTCTGATGTTAACTAATATTTATGCTTTGCATCAGTTTTGTTATCACTTGTTTCAGAGAAATACATATCAGTAATATGTATTAAACATTAAAATCCCCTTACAAATATTTATTGTTTTTGAAGCATAGAGTGGCAAGCAGGCTTCCTAGAAAACAAAATATTGCTCTTAGTATTCTTGAAATATTTTTACATATGCACACCTGCCACCACATACTCCCTGTATTATCTTTTTTCCTATCAACTACTTGGAAAGCATTAACAAATCATACACAAGTCATGTTTACACAATTACTGCTTCAAAACAAGAGTAGGTATTTTTTAAATTCAAAACAAGAGTAAGCATTTTTTAAACTCAGCCACCAACATAGTCTTTGATCATTCAACAGTTGCCATTGTTGGTTAAAATGATCTAAAATAAATGATCCTGTATATTTCAATGGATGCTGACATGCAGTTTGTCATTGCAGCAGAAACATACCGTAATTAAGAGAGGATTTTATACTTTTTGAAAATCTATTTATTTATATAAACTGTCGAAACACTTGCGAATATTCCCCAAGTACAGTTTATTACACTGCACTACAGGGAGTTGCTCAAATCTAGACCTCCCAGAAAAGTGCTAAAAACGTGAACCACCCAGGGTTACCGGGAACAAAACCCATACTTCTCCATCTTACGAAACGATGTATGTGTAAGCAATAAAATGTGGGGGGAAAATCAATGTGGTAGGCAAGTATGTGCGCGGCAGGGAGGAAGCTCAAAAAAACCCCTCAAAATAGCAAAAAAGGGCAGGTTCTGACTCACTAGAAATAGTTTTTGACCTGGCTGAATTGAATCACCTACACACTGAAGTGTCTAGATCAAGAGAAATGTTAAGGTTTCTTGAATTCACTAAACCAAACCATCGCTCCCCCAGTGTGGTAATTACAGGTGATTACAACCCACATTATCACTGTCTGGAGGTGCCTATCCACATCGCCGCTGATTAGAGGGACTGGGGCACCTGGAACCAGGCCAGTCTTGGTCACCTAAATCATCACAGTGAGCTGCTGCCTTTTAGTGAAGACAAAGGAGGGAATGTGCTGTACCTAACAGCATAATTTTGAGTGCAACATAAAGAAAACTTGTGATTATTGTTTATCAAAGGGTTCTTCATTTGTGTAGATATGTGTACCTCCCAATATAAACTCCAACCTATTCACACAATCAAAGAATCTCAGCAGTCACTGTAACAGGGGCTTTTTCAAGGGAACTGAGGCCTCATAAAATTGTGGGTACAGCCAAGGAACGGTGTAGGAAAGCTCTATGCAGATACAAGGGACACAGACAGTTAATTTCATCTAGACCTGTATTCTGCATCTGTATATATTTGTCTTGGGCCTTTTTAAGGCAGAGAAAGCGCTGAAAAGGCTTCTAAAGCAGCCTGGTGTCTGCAGTATTTCTTATCCTATCCTAAAGTTTTATGGGTACATTACTTGCAAGGCAGAACGCCGAAGTGTGAGGTGATGACCTGGTGAAGGGGCCACCTTGCAGCAAAACAAAAGCACTGGAAATTTTCTTCGGGGAAAAGTCACCATCAATCGAGAACGATGTGTGAAAGCTTTCTTTGAGACACACCAGCTCCTCAACACGCCACGAGCCCCAGGACCAACACAAAGCCCGGGAGCTGCAAGGGTGCTGAGGATGCCCTTGTGCCTCAACTCGTGACACGCACGGTTGCTGCCAAACCTGCTCAGAGGTGTTCTTCAAGCGGATGAACTTCCCATCCACGTCTATCTCCTCAATGGATACGTTCCCCGTGGCGGAGGCAGAGTGGGAAATGGTCACGCTGCTGCTGGCTTCGGACTCCTCCACGTCGATCCTCTTCCTCTTGCCGCCGGCCGTGCGGACGCTGCGGCTGGACGAGGCCCGTGAGACCGTCACCCGGGAGGAAGGGCTGGGGGAGAGCTTCAGCCTGGCATGGGCAAGGGGGAAAACACACACACACACCACATCAGGGAGAAGGAGGCTCAGGGAGGGACCTCCTTCTCTCTTCCTTCTCTCTACGACTCCCTGGCAGGAGGGTTGAGGCGAGCTGGGGGTCAGGCTCTGCTCGCAGGGAATGTGGGACAGAGTGAGAGGAGACAGCTCAGGCTGGGGCAGGGATGACGTACACAGGAATTTCTTCACTGAAAAGGGAGTCAGGCTTTGCCCAGGGAAATGGTGGAATCACCATCCCTGCAAGTATTGGAAGCACACACGGATGTGGCACTTGGGGACATGGTTTAAGCGCCAACCATGGCAATACTGGGTCAACAGCTGGACTGGAATATTTTCCAGCCTTAATGATTCCATGATTTAGTTTTACTTTTCCCACCTTTCTTTTTAAATAAACTTTCTTCCATCTCCTCTTCTTCCCTTAGACTTATACAGCAACATAGTAAACAAAGCATGTTACATAACGAAGTGAACGCTTAAGTACTTAACAAAGGAATAAAATGTTGACAAACAGCTGATTAATGTTCCTGGAGCACAGAATACTGATGGACTAAGAGTGTAAAGGCCACAAAGAAACAACACCAAACAGGCATACAAATGACAATTCATTACTTCTCTTGTGCTGGATCTTAACAACAACAACAACAAAAAGGTGTTCGCTGCCTTGAGAGCTGGCGTGATAATCAGTGTGCTTGGTCTCAGGGCGACTTAGAACTGCGTCAGACAGGAGGGGGCAAAACCGGTGCCTTGGAAAGCAGTGAAGCACCACTAAAAACTGCTTTTTAACAGAGAAAGGGACAAGTAAAGCACAGAGAGAACAGAGACACCATCTTGTTGCCATGTCCTTTCCTACCTCTCCTCTTCACCCTCCAGCAACTTCCGGTATGCATTGATCTCCATGTCAAGTGCCAGTTTAACATCCAGGAGTTGCTCATAGTCAGTCAGCTGCTCCTGCATCTGATTTCTTATCTCTGCAATCTCCTTCTCCTTCTCTGCCAGCGTTTTGCGGCAGTTTTCCTGTTCCTGGGTCAAGCTGCTCTCCAGCTCTTGCGCTCTGTCCTGCCATGCTCTAGACTAAGAGAAAAAGCATTGAAAACATCAATGACAGTGCAAAGGAAAGGCCACCCAAGCCTCCACGTACTCTGCTGTTCAGGCAACGTGGAATCCAAAACACAGAAGTTGTGTCCTCCCCTGTGCCTCAGTTCAAACTTACCCATATTCAGCTTCCAGCTCTCCACCTCACCTACAAACGTAACCACCTCAAATTCCAGTGAAACTTGCAACATCTCTGGAAAAATAACTACTTTGCTCCATTTTTCTGAGGTGTGAAAATATGCAACCATACTTGAATTCACTAGGGAAAGAAAAATTGAGCCCAAGAGTTCAACGTTTAACATGTGCCAGACAGCACACAGGAACACAGTCTTAAGCTGCACCAGGGGAAGTTTAGGCGGGACATTAGGACAAATGCCTTCACCAAAAGGGTGGTTAGATATTGGAATTGGCTGCCCAGGGAGGCAGGTGGAGGAGTCACCATCCCTGGAGGTGTTTGGGTGCTCTGTAGTTTCCAGATGTCTGTTTTGTGCTGTGGCTTGGTGCTGCTAATCCTGAATTCTGGGAGGCAGCTCCCCTAATGCAACAGGGGTTGTTGTCAGTGAAAACCTGCCTGCCTATCCTTAAAGCCCCCAAGGCTTGCTCAGAGTGTGGTGATAAGCACACCTTGAAGAAATCTGATTTGTCTCCTGCTTCAAAAATTCCATCAAGCCAGCAGATCTTAAAATTGTACGCCCAGAATGGAATGCTTATCAAAGAAAGCCCAAAATGATAGCAGCTTTAGGGTTTACTTTCCATAAGCAGGTTTTCTTCTGCTTCATACCCCTTGCGATTTAGTTGGTTTGTTTTTTAATTAAAAGGCAGGAACCAATGCCCCATAATCACAAAGTTTGCTGTGCATGCACCCATATTTAGGAAGTCACCACATATTCCAGAGACAGAGAACGGAGTCTACATGTCTAACACAGGGGACCAGTGTAACTGGTTGTCAATGCTAGGAGTCAGATAAGGAATTTAATAAACAGAGTTTTGTGCCACATGGAAGATCACAGTGGAGTCTCCTACAGAGTTCAGTGCTGGCAACTCCAACCAGACCAGCACCAGGGGTAAGAGATTTCTATGAAAATAAAGTTTAACTTAGTGCTAGTAAAGTGGAAAACGAAAGTGTACTGGCTGACTTTACTAATGCTTCCAAAAGAAACCAACCCAAAACCACAGCAAAACGGTTCCTTCAGTGAAAAATCAGTTAAAATGCCATAAGTTGATTTTCCCTGAAGTTGATTGCCCTGAAGTTAGCAACAAACACTTCTGCCAGTGCAGAAGCAAGTCCTCTGAACCAAGCCGTCATTCCTGAAGTAACAGAACAGAGGCAATTAACTTAAAAAAAAAAACAGCTGACTGAACGCCCAGAAGATGATGGTAATCTAAAGGCAGAAGTAAGATCTGAATGGCCAAACCTTTCATCCAGCTCCTGTAGAACCTCATGCACATTCATTACATCCCCTGGTCTTTTCAAGAGACTAACTTGACTAGATAAAAGGAAAACTAGGAAGATTCTTACTAGTATCTGCCAATTTATTTGGAAAATCAGGAAATAATGTCCCCCGCATTTATATTTTTCACTTGAAATACACAGAATTTTGATGTCCTACTACAGTCTAATGTACAGGAGGAAAAAAATTCAAAATGTATCACAGAAAAGATCAAACAAGAGTAGTATTTTATATTATTATTTATATTATTTTAAAATGTTTAAATGTTTTGTTGCATTTTCAAGTGAGTTACAAAAGCTCACTGCAGAACCAACTACTAACACTTCTCATTTTCACTCTGGATTTTCCACTGCAGTGCACAAAATGTTACAAATAGGCCAGTACCGAACATATCACTTGTCATACATTATGTCACACTTCTCTCGGTGTGAACTATGCCCTCCGTGATCTAGGAATAAACAATTTCTGCTTGAGATTCTGTCCTACGGATGTTCAAGTAGTTATTTGATGTTTTTACTCAGTCTCACATTCCTAATCTGGGCGAGATCACGTCTCTAATTTAGGGTTTTTTTAGATGTCTAGAAGAAAACTGGATCTAGGATCGAAAGAGACTGTAAATTCCAGTTCTGGCTTTGAATGTTGCTTTACAGAACTCTACACTAGGCTGGTCCCAGTCACTACTAAACTGCTCGGAGTGTCAAGATTATTTAATATATGTTTGTTTAAAATTGCCTCATCTATCCATAAAAATTTTCACAAAAGCCAGTTAACAGTATCCCAGTTTCAAACACTAGCTCTGTTGCAGAATACTACACAGAAAAATAAAATAAAGTTTGTCAAAAGGAGATGTTAAGGAATTTGAAAAAGTACACAGCAGTAGCAGCGACGACAAACTCCAGTCGTTAGGCTGAACATACTTGCAAGTTAAGCGAAGGACAGAGCTTTAATACAAAAACCAACAAGAGTAACAGAAAGAAAAGCCCTTTAATACAAAACCCAACGGCTGTAAATAGCAGGACCGAGGAGGCACAGCTGGTTACCTCTTTCTGGAGGCTGGTGATGTGGGAGGACAGGCTGTCAATGCGCATGCGGCTCTCGTTCAGCTGCTCCCTGATGGTGTTGGCTGCAGAGCTGCTCATCTCCGAGGACAGCCTGGCACTCTCCAGCTGCAGGGCACCAAAGTGAAGACATCAGTTTCTAAGTAACTTCCACTGGAAGAAGGAATGAATCACCAAAAACCCACATGCCGCGTTTAGCCACCGAGTTCCTCTCTGCAACTCCAACGCAGTGAAACTTTTCCTTCTTAAGGGCTAAAATGTCGTGCCTCGGTTACCAACTTGGATTGCCCTGCCTGGAATTCCAATTCTCTGAATATTTACTTTAGGATTAAAACTTTCCCTTGTAGACATTACTGAAATTGAACTACTAAATTCAGTTTTCATGCTAGCCAAAGTTCATTTAATACACTTAAAATGAAGAAGCTGAACTCAAATTACCAATTCTCTAAAAAGAGGCAAACTTGTTAACTTTTAGGCAATATAAGAAAATTGGTACCAGTACCAGAGCCCTAAGCCACTACTGCTTCCATCACTTCAGTCTTGAATAGCTTTACTTTTATAAAAATAAATAAATCATTCCTGCTGAACACTACCACACACACTTGAGCTGCACCATAGATTTATTGAACTTGATGATGATGTAAAGCAATCTAATTTATTTTTTTTAGCTAAGTTTCCAAAAATACGGGAAAGTATACCTGATGAGGAAGACCAAGAAAGCAATGAGAGGCTGCAGTTTTGGCTAGATCATCTTTTAAATAATCTTTTCCAAGCCAGATTGAAGGCCTGGAGATAAGCAGGCTGCAAAGACCAAAACTGATGCTAATAAATTCCCTTTTTATGAACTTTTCTGCTGTAACATCCCACCCTGCTTTTAAAAAATACTAACTGCAACAAGTACGGCCACAGAAACCAGGTTCAGTTGAGACATCAGGGTGCCTCCTGACCTAACAGCAGAGGAAGGAAATTATGAGGTATAACTGATTTCAGCTTTCTGCCTAGATGAGTGAAAAACAGAAGTACTGGGCATTGTAAAACTTCCCCATGTTTTATATATACATGGTCAGAGGACTCTATCTTCTGTCTTCTCAGCAAGCCCTTCCATTATGAATTTTTCTACAAAATATGGGACACCTTATTGATCATTGTTCTGTATCATGCTTAACAATGCATGAGCTTTCCTTGAATTCATAGTAATCCCAGCACTATATCACTTTCCCCCTCAGATCACCTTCACACAGTGATTCCTTTCCTTCTGTTATTGTACTTGATGAGGATTAAACCTGCTCCCAAAGTGAGACGTGAAAATGCAAATTCACACTCCAACACATGCTAATTTCAAACCCAGCTCCCTAATAAACCCCTCTGAGCCGCCAGTAATTATGCTATTAAGCAAAGCAAAAACAAACTACATCTAACAGCTGTGTGAAAACATGTTCTCACTTTGGAGTGGTAAGTCTCTTCGAGCTCTTCTTTGTACAGCTTCACTTGTGCATCGTGCTGCTCTCTGATTTCGTGGAGGGCCTGGGCCAGTTTGTGCTCATATTCAATCTGACGCCCAGAATCAACCTCGACCAGGCGAGTTTCATGCTTCCTTCTTGTCTCATTGATTTCCTGTGGCAAACAGAAAGACGTGGTAACACTCAGTAAACACACGACAAAAATTTCAGAAGACTGTCCTGCTGAGTGGAGAGCAGTGCAAGTTCTAGTATCAGATTATTTTGACATGAAACTTCTAGTAGAAACAGTCTCCCCAGTCTTATTTTGCAACAGCCACTCATTAAAATAAGAGCTAGGATACCATCAGCATTTTTTTTCTGAGAGTTGTCTGAACTTTCCACAAATACACCTCAGCATCATTAGATTCTAGAAATATATCCCTCCTTTCTTGAGGTATCTTCTCTGCTTCAACAAAATCAAACTACTGTGAAATTACAGCCACCCCACCTTCCCCATTTACTTTTGTGCTTGTCTGTGCTTTCTCTGGAAAGAAACAGATTCCAACAACATGAAACAAAGCTGAAAATTCTCTTAGCAAGAAAAAGTACACGTGCAACAAAAGTACATCTGGTCAAGTGCATTTGTTCCAGCCCTAAGGTTCCTCCTGGAAAGCCTCAAGGGCCACAGGTGAAAGGGAGAGTGGCAAGAAAAAGTTCTAAAGACAATGGTTGTCTAAAGACAACTTTTTCATCCACTTTTGTTTCCATATTTCAAAAACATCCTATTAGAAACGTTTGAAACTAAAAACATTGCGGGTCCAGAGCACCTGTTGGGAGTCTCCCTTCACTTTATTTCTTATGATGGGATTATGTGGAAAATTACCAACCTACGTTCTCATTAATAAGACATGTGCATTGCACATTATGATCAGAATTTAAGATGGAACAACACAATACATGAAGTTATTCTGCCACAAGAATTCAGAGTTAAAATCCTTTTTCCTAGAAAAAATTTGTGCTAGAACAGAGGTAAACCCTACACTGAGTAGGAGTTCAGACAGCTTGCAGACATACCCCCCAACCTAAATTATTTTTCTATTCTATAATGACCTCCCAGTTGCCTTCTTCTCTTTAAAAATGTTAATCCTTGAGGCTAAATTTACCTCCTCATACATATTTTTACGGAATTCCAGGTCCTCAATGAGGCTCTGACAACGGTTTTCAAGGTCCACCTTCAGCAAGGTCTCATTTATAAGCTGGTCCTTGGCAGCAGCTAAAGAAGCTTCAAGCTTTAAGAAACAAAACAAGTAACACAATTATGCAGCAGAACTCACACGATGGCCAGAGCCTCACAGAACCACGGCTAACTACACATTAAGGTTTAACTTCACAATCAAATCCCAGTATTTACTCCAGCAATATTACATACCACACACACACACTTTTGCAGTTGCTTATACAAGTGAGTTCTATGTGTTTCACATGCTAGTAACCAGCTAGTGACTAGTAACATGCTCATAATGACAAGTTACTAGCTTGTAACATGCTAGTAACTAGCATTAAAATTGCTACTTTATATTTTCCCTTACAAATAAATTTTTAATACATGGAAAACATTAATTTCCTGGTTTCCACAACTGGTCCTCTTGAGGCGGTGCTGTTCAAGACCGCAATTCAAAAGGCTAATGAAAGTAGGACAAGAGGTTTTACTCATTGTTCCACCAGAACACGGAGAACCACAGGCAGAACCAAAAGGTGGGCAGAGAGAATCTGTTATTTGTCAGTTATTATCTGTTCCCGTGAAGTCAATCTGTCTCTCCAAAACATGTCAGAAAAGTGTCAAGTACTTAGGTCTTGCTTGACCTACCTTAGGTCTTGCTTGACCTGCTTTCTTCCCCTTATGTACGCCTCCCAATTTCAGCATCTGCAATTTTAAGAGCTCTCTCTTCCCCCATTCACGTTATTAATAAAACTCAACAGTACTGGACTCAGAAACCTACTCAAACTGCTTCTAGGGTTGAAAGTGAATCACGATTTGTTCTAGCTGTGACCAGATGACAGGTTTTCATCCTTTTTTTTGGTTACAAAGTTGTATTTTATCAGATTGGCAGCTCATAATACAGAAAATCACCTCAACTGGCTATCAGAAATCTATGGTTAAATGTTTCTCCTTCTCACCTCTCTAATTTGATCTTTCAAATCTTCAATTTCTCCCTCCAGACTTTTCTTATCACCAAGGGCTGTAGCCAGCGCAGCTTCTTTAGAATTCAGGGCTGCTTCAAACTCACGAAGTTTGACCTGGGCTCCACTGAGATCAGATTCCTTTTTTGCATAGCTGGAACAAACCAGAGGAAATGGTTGTAAGAAAACCTAGAAATACTCCCACAGTCAATAAAGCAATCTGAATCTCAAAGTCGAGAAACACCTGTCAAAAACATTTTGTTAGCTAAATTTACTGTGCTTTGCAGCACCCTTCAAAAATGGCAAAGTTCCACAGACCTGAGGAAACAGACCTAAATCCTATCTATACAACAATATCTGCCATCGCAGAAATTACACTGGTGCAGAGGTGAAATGATTTCTGTATGTAGGCAAGCACAGAAGATTTGCAAATTACTTTCAAATTAGTTTTTCTGTCTAGACAAGCAGTCAAGCATTCTCTAGGTGCTTATTTCCTAAACCAGCATATTCAAACACAGAAGTCAAAAAGGCAAAAAGTAATGTCACATAAACACAAGTTCATGATCCACAAATAATGCTGTAACAGGTTACTATCAAAAACAGGAGAAAGGGAAACCAAATTCATGAATCAAAATGTTATTTTGTCTTCTGATGGTACAAGCAGCAGTATAACAAGTTCTTCAACCGTGGAGTTCATCATTTTTCTGCCTGGGATATCCACATTTGCCTATGAAGGGCAGTAGAGCATGCAGAAGTCCTGGATGGTTATGAACTTTTTCAAGGAATGGACAGATTTAGGCTCAATAATACTGCCTGTACTGCAGCTGGCATGTCTTTTTTTCCGTTGTCACGCTTTTATTTCCAGATGTTAAAAAAAAGGGTAGAATTAACAACATAATACTGAGATGACTTAAAATTGGATAAAGATAGAATCTGAATACATCCACTACTCTTTTTAATCTCTGTACAGCTTACAAGACACAACAGCAACGCTTCTCAACAAAATGAGACCTAACGCAAAATCGATTTTAAAAAGAGAGACCCTCAGTTTTAAAGGATTCTTTTTTCAAGATTACCTGCACCTATCATGCTCAGGAAAATGTGGGTGCACACAGAGGGATGCAGGGGTGGAATGCATGTCTGGAGGTTTCAGCACCACAGCCTCACCACATGGCAGGCTTTATGCAACAGACTTAGCGTTGGCTAATCCTGATCCCGTGGGATTAGCACCTGCTGCCCCTGTGGCATCCAAGGGGCAGGCCGGGAGCTCCTGAGACACACGAAAACACTCTCTTCTGCACTCAGCTGCTTCCTCCTGATCAACACGCCCCACTCCCTTTGTGGCATTTCACTCCTCAGACCCACAGCTGGGTCCACAGTGTGGACAAAACCACAGGGTTTAGGGTTTGGACACTCCTGCTTCCAGCCCTCTGCATTATTCCCTAGAGGTTCTGTCCTGTCCTTCCTCTTCCACCCAGGCCTGCTGGAACCTCAGCATGCAAAGGAAGTGTGCAGCAGAAGAGGAAAAAGAAGGAAGGCAAGGTATGTTGCCCTAGTCCATCTGTAAAAAACCCGATCTCTACATCCCCTATTACGAAGTATGAGGACCCTCAGCAGATGTTTGTTGTTTGATCACTGCTGGGAAAAAAACTTTAATCAAAACATGAAGAAACGGCTTCTCCTATGCTGAAACCAAGCCTCCTACCAAGTCAGACCCTGAAATGTGAAAGCTGCAGAACTATAGAAAGTGTGCTGCTCCCCGGCCTGCCTCAAATTATCCTGCACTCTGAAACAGGGAGATTCCCCAAAATATACCACTATCCAAAGTGTGTCGATACCTTAAAATGACTCGGATTTTAAATTCTTTTAATACAAACACCTTTTAAATGCATTTACAGACAGGAAGACAGCTGAGAAGAGCATGCTTGCCATGCATCAGCAAAGAGAAAAGGGTGTTATAAAATGGACTAGCAACAACATGATTGAAACCCAGAGTAGTACCTGTACCACAACCGGTAAATATTACCCGTTAGATCAGCCCTTTCTGGCTTGTTTTCAACAAGACTGTCTGTGAAGCCACACTATAATTTAATGCAACAGAAGCCACAGCAGGGAGAGTGGTGGGTGGAGAATTAAAATTAAGCACTATTAGTTGTTAGTGTCATGAGTTGTCTAATTATGAGACAGCTCAGCTGAACACATTCTCAGAGAGAAAACAGAAACTGGAGCTCAACACTTCAAACGCTGGAAGCCAGATGAAATCTCAGCAACTCAGCAGTGTCATCCCAGCCCTAAAGGGAATACAGGAAAGGAGGTAAAGATCAGAAAAGCGTCTGTGATTTATAAAAACAAACACTAATGTATACAACACATACTTCACCCTTAGACCCACTAATTTTCCCCAGGAAGAACTTCAGCCTCTTGACAAGAGCTGGCTTCTTCCTCCCCGGAGGGCCAAAGCTACATCTGAATATGGCAAATGAAAAAACCTCAAACACCTTCCTGTTGCAGTGTTCAGATATTACCTAGAACTGTACTCCTTTTCAAGTAGTTTGACTCATGAAAGGAAAATAAAAGCAAAGAAGTAATTGCTGACTTGCATCTTTTTCAAAGAAGCAAGCTCTCTTTTGACTTCAAAGTGTGTCGATTTTCTTATCCATGGAATTGTAAACAACAACACAGAATTTCCTGTAATCTCCTTAAACTTCTTGCTAAATTAATAGAAAAGCCATACAAGAAAACAAAAAACCCAACAAAAACCAACAAAACAACGCCAACAACAAAAACCCCAAAACCCCAATCAAACAAAAAACTCAAAGAAATCATTTTCTAGCTGTTCAAGAAGCTGAACTGACCATCTGGAGCCAGACAAATCACACACCTAATCCAAGTTGAGCAGTCCGCAGCCAGACCTCTGGAGGCATAATGAGAAGTTCTTTGAAACTGACCAAGTGCAGGATGCCACCACCCTACACCAGATTCTTCTCACCTCCCACACCCCACCCACTCCTTTCTGCCGCTACTTAAGAGTCTGATCACAAAGCTAATAAGCATTACCAACATTAATCAAACCCTCCTCAAAGAGCATTGGCTTTCAGCCAAGTCATGACATAGATACACACGTGTTGTAATTCCTGATACTGCAACTTATATTTAGACCCATATAAAATTACATTTACTGCACGGTGGGCTGGCTTTCTACTCCAGTTGTGGAGAAATATGAACATAATAAAAAAAACCCCAACTACAGTCACAAAATCTCTATGTTTTATTTAGCCAGCAGTCAGTTTCCCGCATTTTTCCCCTATGGCAGACAAAATGCTAAGGCTGTGTTTTGCAAGAAAATGACTTAAAATAACATAAGAAGCATGTTAAGAGTACTCAAATTTTTGAATAGAGATCAACATGAAAATAAGAGTAACTGGACAAGTTTGGCTTTCTGTAAATATATGTAATGTGGTTTCAACTTGTCTCATGTCACCCATTTTATTTAAATGTAGTGTTTGAAACCAACAACAACACATCATCTCTGGTCACATACTGCTCAGCTGTGACCCCGCTTGAAATCCAACCCCAAGTTCATGGTCATCTATGTGAACCCCATGACTATAACCCATTTCTAAGCAGAACCTACATAAATACATGTCAAGCCACTGCCCACTATGTCCATATATTTAAGATCAAATATTTAGTTCTTACACTACACAAAAGACATACTTACTTGAGAATATAATTTCTTACATTTCAGTGGCTTGAATTATTTTGCAACAAGTTAATCATCCCACTCCTTCCTCCTCTGGGTGCTCTATGGTACTCATCAAAACAGTGACAGATTTCAGACTGAAGCTCTGGAGTTCCCCAGACTCAAATCTTTGCCTTGCTTTTCAAGATCACCTACATAACAAAACTACGCCTCACAAAATTTCAAGTCAGCTTCACAGTTCTTCCCCAGCTCCTCTGCAGTGCATATGCACCCCGGAAAACCCTGGAACAGGTGTCACATCTTTGCCTGCACCAACACCACATGGTTCCGTGTAGCTGCTCAGGGTACCAGCTGCAGAACGGCACACACTTGCACAGTAATTCAAGCCACAGCCTGATGGGAAGCCGTCCCTGGTATTTATTTTACTGCCTAATCTCAGTGCAGAAATGTACTCCAGAGTGCATATGGGAAGGAAGGCCAACTGGAGATCCAAAGCCAGACAGATAGATAAATCATCTCTTTGATAATTAAAATTAAAGTTTAGTTCCTTGCCACAAAATACACGTGATATTAATGCTTGCAGTCTACAAAACACCTGAAGATAATAAAGGAAGATTAAGTCCCTTACAAACATCTTCAATAAAACACACAATTTCCTTCGAAGTTACTTTAATCACATTGTCTCCTCTTCCAGGAGAGCAGATGTCCCTCAGCACTGGCAAACTGCTACAGTGAAACCCCAGCCTGCCAAAGACAAATGTAAACAATGGGTTTCCTAAATGAACTAGTGTTAACACCAGCTTATGCCTCCAAAAGAACACCATTTCCTCACACGACCAACCAGAATGTGGACAAGTCCAGCCAGGGATACCTGACCTGCCACACATTTAATTAAGTACCTAACACAAACATTCTTTGAAATGAATTTTCTTTATCTTGGAAACCATTTCCACATATGGAAAACTATGCCGAAATCTGACCCATCAGCAGAGCCACACAACCGCCAGCCGGGCTTTCTGAATGGCCCTTGTTCAACACAACTTGGTGACACAGCTGTGCCAAACTTCACAATGTGCACCCTTGTCGAGCCAATTGCTCTGTGACACAGGACACTTCTCACCCCCACCACCTTGGCTCAGCACTTGCCTCTCCCTGGTGTGCACTTGGGGAAGTGATGAACACACGACATCTCCCCAAAACCAGAAGCTTCATCCAGCCTTGTAGGATGTGATGGAGCAATTGAGATCTGCTGCTTAAAAATTACGGCATTATGACGTGCCCAAGGATGCCATCTTTCACTGCTTCGTATGCCTTGTCTGTTTAACCCTTTTCTCAAGAAATTCGGAATTTGCAGCAATCTGAGCTCCCAGCCGAGGCAACGCTACTCTGTTGTAGGAAGTGCACTCTACCTAAAAATAACAGGAGTTGTTGTTGCTAATTGTATCACCACATTTTCAGACTTCACGATCCAGTATCTACAGGCAACTACCTCCTTCCACCTTTATTGCTCATGAGCAAGTCCAGCAGCTGGAAATCAATATCCAGACATTTTTTCCTCTGGAGATACTTGCTGGTGTCTTCCACAGCCCTTGATTGCAAAATTGCCGCAGTCACTATTAACTACACTATTTATTTAAAGGAGGGAAGTAGAGGCATGTCTCTGCAACAGCCACCACCAATGGCAAAGCATACAGTAAAGTCTTGACTTGTCACTATGAGAAAACAAATTGGAAATACTGTGAAACTGGTATGGTCTCTCAATTCTTTCTCAAACTATGGAATAGAGAGATCTCTCTCTCCTCCACTTCCCAAGAGCTCTCCAAGAATTCTATACACCTAAACTCAAGTAATTGGGGCTTTCTCCCCCACCAAATCTTGATACAGATTAATTTTCCCTTACCTCCATTCTGCCCATCACAAGCCTCCGACTTAAACAATCATGAGTATCACTTTCCCATCCCCTCCCCAGAACAGAAACAGAGAAGCTGGTTTTTTTTCCCTCCTAGTTCTTTAGATATTTGAAGTATCAAGGGAAATCTTCCTATTTAGCTACAGCAGAACCCACTGCAAGGCAATCACTCTAGAAAGAGAGCATGCAACAAATCCGCCATATACAGAAGTGTCAGCTAAAGAAACAAATGCAATTTGCCTTGAGGGATTAGAAATATGAACAGAGCAAGCTTTTTGGTGCATCACACCACATAGATGGCACTGAAGTCAGCAAATCCAACAAATAGGCGACTGGATCTATAATTTTTGTAAACAAAGAATAAGAGAAGTCCTACAGCACTTTGAGAGTAACTAGAAGCTTGAGTTTGAAGCACTAATTCAAAGAGTGACTGACTGAAGGATGACTGGAATAAAATGGTTCAAGCAATGAAGAAGGATACCATGCTAACCAGAGAGAGCAGAGTTGCACAAGAGTAACACCTGCAAAAAAATTCAAATAGCACAAGAAGGCCAGCTAGACCATGAATGATATTGCCCAGCTACACATAACCAAGTGGCAAATTATCTTTGCTCCCTCCACAGACCCAGAAGACCTTGACAGCCATTTCTCCTCACATTTATCTCCACTGGCTCCGCAGGGAACCAAAGCCATCGCTAATTTGATTTATGACATGGCTACCAGAATACCTAAACCACACAAACCAAACATACCAGGAAACTTCAGACTTTTTCCTTTTCTTTTTCTCCCCCAAGTGGCTGTTAGATCTAAACTACTATATGCTCACATTGAAACTAAAGCCAGTGCATACATCACACACCGCAGTTTAGCTTTCAGAGAGGGCAAGGAAAATTCTGTTGAGAGCACACATTCTCATCTTACCTTGCAAACCTTTACAATACTCCTATGCCCACTTGTGCAAAGTGTTTTTTAAGAGTATTTTTGTCAGGTTATAATGTGACTTAATAGCTTTAAGAAGCCACGAGGGAGTGTGCTCCAGTCCAAGTGAAAAACTCCTTTGCCCCTTTATAAGACTTTGCAAATAGAATTACAGATAAGCTTACGTATCCCCAAGACATCCACCTTAACAACACTCAAAGACGACTAAGAAACTGCATGCCCATCATGAGGTCTGGCACCAAGCACCACCAAGAGCCACAAACAAGTGGAATCCAGGAGCCTCAAAAAGCTTTAAGTGTTTGTTTTACTGAACTGTCCAGGAGTTCTTGGCAATCAACATCCTGCCCCCTCCAAAACATCAACTTATTGCCAAGTATCCCATCACAGGCAAATGCAAGACAGAATATGCAGATGTCCATGTCTGCATTATTAATGCCTTGGTTCCAGCCACAAAAAGGGAATCCACTACAGACTGCATTTGGATCCCAATCCCACACATGGAGTCTTGTGAGAAGCTGACACAAGAGCGTGTCTTCCTCAATAAAATCACTAAGAAATGGAAATTCCTGGCTTGACCTTGGAGTCAAATAATGTTGGTGCCTGTCTGCAGCTACACCTGGCCTTCCCTATCACTGTCAATGACCGCTTTGATTTAAGACCTTTCAAAAGGCACCGAGACGTAATCTCAAGAACAACCAGTCTCACTAATTAGAAGCTCACAGTTTTAGTTTTTTAAATAACAGAGTCAAAAACATACCAGGGCTGTCTGCAGAAGTGCGATAACATCAATATGCTGGTTATACATGAAGTATCTTTTTCACCATGAAAAATCGTGTCTGAGAGGGCATTTAAGACACAGTAGCAGAGGAAGAAAAACAACTCTGGAGGTTTTTTCCCCCCTCACAACACTGACATATCTCGTGATTCCAAGACTAAAACGTGAATGCCTAGAACTGCAGCAGTCACAGAAATCAAACTGAAGATAAACACAAGCAAGGAAACAAACAACTGAATCAAGTCGAGTGTTTAAGAAGCAAAATCTAGTGTCTCAGAATCAGTTCACTGCAAGAGCGAGGATCGTAGCACTGTGCCCTAGAGCCCTCAATCTGGGGGATGTGCGGACACAAATGCTACCTTTCGTATCATCTGAACATTCAGGAAGGCACACAGAAATGGCAGTTCTCTTTGGTTTTAAGTATGCCCCATGTATTACCTAGCGAGTATTTCACATTATGAAGTTAATCTGTTTCAGGATAGTTCTGTATCTCATTCCGAGGCAGCCTGAGCCTTAAAGACAGCCTACTATCCGTGCAGGGGGCGGTGAACCGTCAGAGAAGCACAGGGACTGGAATGGACTCTAAAGCCCGGCTAGTTCCAAGTCCTCAGCCAGAGGCAGAGGCCAGGGGCCACTGACTACAGGAGATCGTTCAGGGCTCCATCAAGCCCGGCCTGGAACACTTCCAGGGATGAGGTATCCACAGCGTCCCTGGGCAACCTGTGCCAGAGCCTCACCTCTCTCGCAGCCAAGAATTTCTTCCAAATATCCCACCTACACCTGCCCTTCTTCAGTTTAAAGCCTTTCCCACCTTGTTCTATCACTCCGTGCCCTTGTCAAAGATCTCTCTCCAGCCTCCTTTAGCTACAGGAAGGTGCTCTAAGGTCTCTCTTACTGCGGGTAGCAATCAGAGCACTTCCCCTCACTTTTTAAGCGCCAGCCTGCACAAGCACAAGCACAACCTGTCCTAGCGCCGCACCACCCGCACAGCAAGGAATTTCCGCCTAATATCTAACCTATCTGACCAAAACTACCCCCTTTTTCCCCCTGTGC
>WBMY01010550.1:51111-66355 GCA_013397315.1 Donacobius atricapilla | reverse complement strand
TTTTTTGTTTGCCCTTTAGTGTGTGTGTTAATAAATCTGTTTCTATTTTTAAGTTGAGCCTGTTTTGCCTTTCTTCTAATCCTATTCCATAGTAAAAGATAAATCACCACACTACGTTTCACAAAACAAATTTGGTGAATGTGAAACCACTACAATCACCTATAAAGACCTCCCGTCCTGAAAGTAAGTATATTGTTTACATTTCATGAGTATTTACTGTGCAGTATGGCTCATATTATTTTAGTTGCCCAAAGTCAAATGTGCTAACTTAGGAACTGGTCACAAAGACAGTTAAACATATAGTTCATGGAAGCACAAAGGAATTGTATTTCCTCTTTAGAGATTTCTTTGGTGAATCATGTAGAAATTATTGATTATATTTCAAAGGCAGGGTTTTTTTTAAAAACATGTCAGTGACTTCATCTGTCTACAGCTGTCTGAAGTTCAAACAGATTTGGGAAGTACAGTAGATAAAAGGAATTTATGACAAATAAATTATGTCACAAAAATGGCAGAAGTCTTTACTAGAAGAAGGGTCTGTTAAAGGAAAGAATGGAAAGAACAACCTTTTCCCTCCTTATTGATAATGGTGAAGTTCAGAAGTAAATTTATACCCCTTAGTAAATAATTTAAAGGGTTATGATAATAATTTTCAATTTATACATGAGACTGTAATTTTTTTCTTATTATTATGAAAATATGTATTCTTTCTTATTTTATTGTGTGTTGCCAAAGTTTACTAATTTAGATTTTTCTATTCTGAAAATGGTCACATCTTTAAAAAGTTGATGTGCACCTCCATTACTTTCTCTGATGATGTGAATAAAAAGACATGAAGAACCTTAAGGAGGCACTGCCATCTTATGCAGAGTTCACTTGTTTGTGATTAGAGAAAACTCCTGCAGCATAACACTTGGAACCAAGAGCTTGACAGCATGGAAGATGTCCTGGGCAGACATGTACCCTGCACTAGGTTAGGCAAAATAGGAAACAGAAAGCACTGTCCCAGGTGCTTGTGATTAGTGATTCTTACTAATCTCCTGGGAAAACAGAGAGATGCAAATATCCTTTCTGCAAGGTCTGATACCTGTGCCTGAACCTGGCTCCAGAGGGAAGTGGAGATTCCAGAACCCAGGGGTGGGAATCTTGATAACAAGGGCCAGCAACAGCCCTTCCAATGGACACAAGTGCAAGCATATGACATATTCTTCTGGCAGAAAAGTAGATGCTTCTAGTACTCATCAAAGAGTTGGCACGAAAATATTTTAAGGTCTTAGTAAAGATTGCTAAGTGGCAAAAACGTTGTTGAGGGTCTTTGTTTTCATCACTCACTAATAAGGTTAAAATTAAAAGGATTTCTGTTAATTAATGACTAAATCAGGAGCACTGAAAAGACCACAGGATTTAAATGAAATGCAATTTAGTTTTTTGGGGGTGGAAGTGAATTTCTGTAAAAATATGGTAATATGGGGATGAAGAATTCATCTTTCAGAACAACATGAAAACAATTTCTTGAGCTTACTGTAAGGGAGAAAGCCTATCAACTATGTAATTCTAAATTAATTTGGTTTTAAATTACTAAAAGTCCATTTTCCAGGGCTATTAATACCAGGGAATTGTTTCTTCAACATTATGGCAAGCTACCTGGTTGGGAGGAGGAAGGGAAAAAAACCATGGCACTAAGGGAAAATATTGCTCTGTGCAGTGGGATTCTTCTGTGATTTTTCACCTCTCAATCAATCCCCAGGCTTCCCACTCTGAATATTCAGGCAGAATGAGAGACTGTAGGAGAATGCTAAAAGTGACAGTCCACTGGATCCACGCTGACTTGATGTGCCCATTCTGCTAGCTCTCCCAGCTGTTTTGTCATGGTTGACTTGTGATTTCTTGGTTATGACTTGTTTGTCCACCTAGGCTTCTTATTGTGGAAGATTTCCTTTCAAGTTACGTCTATATCCATGAAGGAACCTTTAAATTTCCTCTTAGGAAAGTAGATGGTGAGGAAAACTGACAGATAAAATTGCCATGGTATTGAAAAAATCCAGATACATGTATTTTTAGTGAGAGGCAGTACTTCAGATGCCTTTTTACTGAAAGGATTAAAATGTGACATTTGTCCTTTGCCTTTGTCACACTGGTTCACCTGGTTTTCAATGCTGTTAAAAAAAGAATTGAAAAGGTGATAGTCTTATCATCCAGTACCATTGGCAGGTATCTGCTAAACTATCAAAGTGGATACAAACAACCTCATGCATATTTTGCAGATGTTATCAAACTACTTCAGGGAAAATAGAAGGATAAAAAAAATCCCATAGCTTCCCTGTAACAGGAAGGCAGGAATCTTTCTATCTAGCATCACTTGGTTATAGGTAATAGGTCTAGAATGCCTTCTGGCACCCCAAAAGTACAAAGTATTGTGTGCTGTGCCTCAGCAAAGCGTGTAAGAATACTGCCACACGCCTCAGTATTGCCCCACAAACCCAAAGTCACGAAGAGAGCTTTGGAATCCAAAAGTTATTTGCTGACACTCATCCTAGCCCTCCGGCCAAAGAACAAGATGGGAGGCTAAACACTGAAAAGTAACTGTAAGTCTTGCTTTGGTCCAACAGGTCTGGAAGTAGTTCTGGGCAGCAAACACTTCAGAGTTTTACGTTTGATTTCCCACCTTGAGAATTTCAAGTTGTTTAATATAACATTCTTCTGGAAACACTTAAAAAACAGTGAATCTCCAGCCTGCACTCTGATCCAGTCAAAGTTCTTGATTCTTATTCTCTTTTTTCAACAGTTATTGTCCTCAAGGTTCTAGTCAACTTTCTTTGTGAGGTGAGATATCTGTTATTTCCCAAATGACAACCTATCCCTCTGCATTAAATGAGTGTAATGTAGGATGTAAGACGCTGTGAACCTTTATAATAGGTCTTTTCCATTTGCTTCACTGAAACTTCAAGGATGGCATTTTGAGTTTTCCTTCAAGTTTTTAGTTCAGAGGTTGACATGTTAAGATTATAAAATTAGAAAAGCTCTGGTTAGATCCAAAAAGATGGTAGATAAGTACATTCAGTACATAAAATCCTCCCATTCAACATATATCTGTTTTTCATGAGCACAGCATCTCTGAATTATAGTACAAGATGTACAATGTAATTTACACTGCCTAGATAAGCACTTCCTTGCTTTTACTTGTTGTCTCCTAGCATAAAATAAAATAAAATAAAATAAAATAATTCTTTATACATTTCTCAATAAATGCACTTCTGACATCTTTCTTATCAAATCAGTCTGACATTTTTCCCTTTCAAGCCTGGCATGCCATTAAATTGACGTGTAAAGATTTTAAAAGCCTCAGAACACAGGTTATTTTACACATTTCTTAATGGTATGATGTAAATTTGGCTTTAAAAAATTGAGACACTTATCACATGCTTTAATTTTCTCTCTTTAAGGGGTAAAATGTTTCATCTTTTAATCTGTCATAGTGACTGCTTCACTCATTACTTGCTGTGTCTGTTGATGGAAATCTACAGCCACTGTAACCATGAAAATTCAACATTCATCCTCCTGCCTGAGGATATATTTATTTTGAAACTAGAACTACACTGTGCTTCCTTCATACAATATTTACATGGAGCTAATTATGGATACCATGAAATTGGTAGCTTCAATAATAATGTTGACTATCACACCTACAATTTGATGATTTCTCAGTTTTCTTCTAAAAATGTCATCTTCTGCATTCAAAAAGCTGCACCTAATATGCCCTAAAGAAATTCAGTGTTAATGTGTGCAATGAACCTAATAAAAAATCCATGGATACGAGGGTTTTTTTATGGGAAAGGATTAGAAGTTCTGAAAAGAAACCGCCAACTACCTTTGTCACTCACTCTTTTCAAGAAATTTTATGAGAAACAGAGATGGTTTTCAAAGTCTTTGAGTTTGTGTGCTGCGGGATAAGATGTTGAAAATGGTAGAAGTCATAATTTCCAGCAGATGCAGCCAGGCCACATCATGTCGTAGCATTGGCTTTAGAATGGGTAAGTGTAATTAGGTGGCAGACCTCAAGTGAAGAATCCAGGTTAGAAGCAACCCTTTTAGGCTATGTAGCACTACTCCTGCTGGTGTAAATGAAATCATCAGAACATTCACAAAAATAAAACTCACTCTATGTAGAGATGTATCCAGAAATAAATAAATTATTGAGAATGTTTTTAAAATCCTGGCTCAATACAGTAACTATAGCTATTGAGAGGTGTAATTTTGTTTAAATAATGGCTCCCAAATCTCTCCAGGGACATTTCCTCATGCAAGCACATTGTAGTGAGTGTATCTAGGAGCCACAAAGTTTTGATTGTCTAAGTAATTACACTAGCCTCATCAAACTGGGAACATTTCTTTTATCATCATAAGAAACACTCTGAAACACAAAACTGCATTTATATAGCATTAGAAAATGTAAGGGATTGAAATATCCCATGTTTTGCTTTAGGATTTTTCATAGTATTTTTCAGAGTGATTTTTCACTCTACAGTCTTCTACATACATTTACATAGGTTTATCCCAAGTGAATAAAAACACACAACGGTCATAAAGTGTCTATTGTCCTGTGAAGGGGAATACAATACACAACAATTTCTCTTTAATCACAGTGACAAAATGTATAGTCTCCTGGTAATATTCAATATTACTATGATGGCAACTGTTACTGAGTAATGTTTTCCTCATCTCCATTTCTTTTGGATGAGGCAGAAATAGGATGAGGCTGAAATAGTTTGGTTAGTTTCTCTGTTTACTGCTTTGCCTTTTTTTTTTTTTTTTTTGTACTTGTGTTCATACTTAAGTGGATACGTTCATAACTTTCTGAGGTAAAACTAATTTAGAGAAATTAATTTAGCATTTAGCTATCTGGTTTATTAAATTTTAAAGGGCAAACCCTCCAGTAAAGGGTCAGTCTGTGTGTGATTTCCAACTATAGCAGTGAAGTTTCTTTCAAAAGATATTTTTATCTAATGCAACATAAACTGGGGAGGAGCAAGGAGCAAGACCATAAGCCATAAGACAGGTGTTAACCTTTTGTGGAGAAGTTGTTTATGTCCTGGGTTACTATTGTCTTGGTCTCTTCAGAGTGCCATAAGATAAACACACAAAAGGTAATGTTGAACCTTCTCCAAAAACACTACCAGCTATCAGCCTTGGAGTAAAGTTTCATGAGGAGCAGATCCCTGCCACTTTACAGTATTGGACTTAGAACTAAATCATGCTGCAGGCAATCTATTTTCTTCTTCAACACTGCTAAACTGGGTCTTTGCCTTTCATCTGAGGCATTTTTTCAACTCCTCTGATTCAGATAAGCCAACATTATGATGAGTCTAGTCTCATTTTCATGGAATAAAAGGTTATGATTTTCAGTACATATTAGAAGTACAACTCAAAAAGGACACCCCAGAATGTACATTCCACTCTGTTTCTCACCTAAGGAAGATTTTAGGTAAGCAAAAGAATGTTTAATTTTCCTAAACTAAATTGGTTTGTCTATTCAGAAAAGCAATTGTTGTCTGCACACCTAACCTGCCATTCTTGTCCTAGATGTGAGTCAAGGATTCTTTTAGGCTCTTTCTTGATACAACCTTCTTTTTCCTGGAACCAACAAATACTGTGCTTTTGCATAGCCTTGAAATGCATTGTAAAAAATTTATCTAGGTGCCACTGACTGGGAAAATGCTACGACATAAATTATACACAAATTGGTGATTGAATTCTTCATTGGATTATTTTTCTCACAAGCTGATTTTCATTTTGACATTTTTGTAAGTCATAGGAACTTTTACCTTTCTGATGGTCTGACAATATATGTAATATAGTTTTTTACTAACAAAGATCACAGTTAGCACATTAGTAATAAGGCTGTCTAAACTAGCCTCTTGTGTCCCACTCTTTTTCAACAGGTTTGGATTTGTGTTATGGTGATCTTGAAAGTCATGATAAGAATCTGAAACTGGATTTGATTTCTTAGGGGAAGGCTCTCAACAGATGAGGATCTTGGGTATTCACTGTGATAGGATACTAAAGAGAGTTTGCTATGGCTTGACAGACCTGGAAATATTCCAATCAGCCATCAGCCATGAAGTTTGTGAACTTGTGGATCTGTAAGAGTGGTTTCTATAGACACAATTGGATCTGAAAGAGCAAGAAAGAGTCAGCTGGCCAGAGAGAGGTAAAAGAGAATGGAATTTGTGTTAGAAGTTCCGTAAGACTTCACTACCTGAACAGAATTAGCAGTCTAATGCTAGGTAGTCTTACAATAGTTGAGGAAATTACAGATCAGGAGACTGGTATCCACTTGCTTTTTCCCTCCAACATTTCTATTTGCACAGCTACAGCTGACTTTCTATGGACAGACATGTTACTAACCATGCTTGTTGGAGAGAGGCACAGAAAATAATGTGGTCCTCAGAGATATGCCTCATCTTTGTGCTCTCTAGTTGTGGCATCATTAAAAGTACTAATAAAGTCCCTCTGAATTTGGGGTACTACTTAGATATAACCTTTTACTGAAGAGGAACTCAGAAATACAAAAGAAATCCACATCCAGTATAGAATTTTCCTTCGGGGAAGTCACAAGTAATTGTGTGTTATATATGTCTCTCCAGCCAATTATAGGCATTCACGCAGCCTCTTGTGTCTGAATTTGTCAGGTTTCTAATGTAATATATAAATCTGTTTCTGCTTGACTCCAAAACCACAGCTGGTTTTGATCAGACTCCTATAAAAAGGAAATTTCAATTAGTAGTGATCCAAACATATTCTGGAGGTATATTTCTACGGCTGCTTGACAAATAGGTCTCTGCTCATAAGGGTGCGTGTGACTCTCAAATGCAAGGCAGCCAGAACTGTGAGTCATCACCACAAGCACAGTACTTTGTTGCAGAGGTCACATTCTGCCAAAACCAGAGGAATTAGCTAGCCAGATTGAATTAGCGTTTGAAACACATTAATTTATGCTACATAAATGTTATTGTGGCCCTGTGGGCAAGTACTTAGGTCATATGCTTTATGAACTATTTGCACCAGGAGGGTTTTCCAGCTGTAAATCAGCTTCAAAGCACAGTTTTGCAAAGCATTCATGGCTCTGCACTGTGCTTCCCCCTGTCCACACTGATTCCATCTCTTGGCACGCTGATTGCTTGCATTCTGCACGTGCTTTACAGGATTTCCTGCAAGGAGAGTGGACCAGCAGCCAGAGCAGAGCTGAGGCTGGGTCTGGTGGAGAAGCTGAGCCCTGGCCAGTTGCTGATGACACTTGTGGGCAGCTGTGGGTTGTGGCTCCGGGAGTCTGGCAGCAGGCAGGGCTGCTGGAGTTGGTGCAGGCAACTGGTGGTAAATGGAAACCTTGGTATCCCAAGCACACGTACAACCCAGCCCTTGACAAGGCTGTTTCTCTTCTGGGGGAGGAGGGGAATTAGATACACTTTTAGCCACATTATTTCTGAGTGAGAAAAAGTAGAAGTGTTTTCTCGCTTCAAATTATGATAACTGAGGGCACATGCCAAGAAAGAACTACGCATAGTGTTTTAACTTGCTTTTATGTGTTTGGATATATCTCTGCCAAAAATCTGACAGGGCCTCATTGTTGCAGCTTTTCCATCATGAAGCCACTGACTGCACCCAGCAAACATTTCATAAATAATGAAGTAATTGGGGGCATTTAGTGCTGTCTGATTGTGTCAGCAGCTGGATGCAACACACTCTGCTTTCCAGCAAGCCAGGTAAACGCTACAGCAGTGTGAGAAGGGAGGCAGTGTTGGTCTCCAGAGGGGAATGGTCTTTTTAAACAAGCATATTTCACTCAGACCACTAATTCCATCTTGTTCTGTTTTTTTTGGTTTGGTTTTTTTTTTGAGGTGGGGGGGAGGGGAGTGGCTTATGCCTGCCTCTGCACAAAGGATTGTTTGTTTTACTATTCATTTTTTTTCAGCTCAGCAAGATCCACTCCCTTGCACCACTTGCTACTGTGAGGCTGAATCACACTGCACATACATCTTCCCCCACAGAGTGCCTCAACACATCTCCTCTTGTTTTTAAATGTAACACAGCCAGCATCTTTATTGGGTATCTCTAATGCTGCTATTCTCGAGGACACAACAGCCCTGATTGTTCAGATTCCAGACTGCAACTGCTTTTACTCAGGCTCCCTGGTTTCTGGGCTTGTTGATTTAGGAATCTTGGCCATTAATCATGTGGTGTAAATGACATCCTTCTTCATGCTGAATATTGCAGCAGGATCACAAAAGGAATATTTTTATAACATTAAATATTCATAAAGTCATGTTAAAATAGTTAAGGAGATATGAAATAGATGAAGATTTGAAAGCATGAATATTTAATATTTTAATAGCTTTCCATTTGATTTTTTTCATGAACCTAATGCTGTTACTATACATCTGTTATTTGAATAGGGAAACTATTATTCATTTAAGTGTTTTCTATTATAAAGGAAATTGTTTATTCTACTTAATAGCAATTTTGTTTTCCTTACCTTATGAAAGAGAAAAAATATTGAGGTCTGAAAACTCCAGCCCTGTTTGTGTGAGCAATCTCTGTTCACCCTGCTGCTGAAACACTCCTGACTTGACTGCTTTTAGTGCAGGATCCCATTCACCCCTACAGGACTGCAAAATGGCTATTAAAACTCCCAGAGCATAATTTTTCTGCATAAATACCTTTTTCTAGAAAGTAAATAAACTATCATCTGAAGTGAGGTTGATTTTCAGCAATGATGAATCCATATGTTTCCCAATAACTTGTCTTCCGAAAACTCATGACAGGAAGAAAAATCTTTATCAGTGATGAAAGAAATTCTTGTGAGACTTATGTGAGTTTTTCCTTTTTTTTTTTTTTTTTTCCTTTCAAATGTGTCTCCCTTCTTTTTGTGAGACTAGAACCTCCACATGCAGCATGGGGTGGCAATGGTTATGTGTTTCTTAAGAGATTGTTTTGTCAATAGAAACCGTAAACTATGTTTGCTGTGTTTCATTAATTGGGTTAAGAAGTAGGGATATTGATGACAATTATTTGGGAATCTGTGTAAAAAGAGAGCCAGGCAAACCTCTACAATCCACTTATACCTCACAGAAGCCAAAGGGTTGAACAAGCCTATTAAACAAGCTGTACGCCTGTCTGTTTAAAGGAGCTGTTAAGTCATGAATCTCTGCACAGTACCTGAGGCAAGTCTGTTAAGAAAGATGTTTTGTAGTAGATTTCTGTTCTATTAAGGATGGACATAAAGTAGAATAATTTAAAATGTGTCAATAACTCAAGGCAAAAATGCTTAATGCAAGAAGCAACATCTTCTTAACTTGTAGTCAAGCATACCCAGTGGTAACTAGTAGGAGGAATGCTACTCATGGGATTAGAAATAATTTTTAGATAGATTATGTGAAAGGTTTCAGCAAAAATATCCCACCATGATTTTTTTTTTTTTTGGTGGTGTCTCTCTGGAATCCAGATTTCAACATTAAAAATGGAAATTATAATTATTTTCTCTCACCTTTTCCTAGGAGAGAGGCTGAAAACTTGGGTTCATTTTCAGCTGAGTGAGTCTATCGAGTGGAGACATTTTTGCATTTTATTATTGGAAGGGAATGCACAATTCTTCACCTCTTCAGGGCATACATGCTTCTGGATCTCGCATCTGCAATGCAGTGCACTGACAAAAGTAGATGGTTACAGCGGTTTAACACTGAGTTTCATGGATTCTGATAGCTTGCTCATGCTCCCTCTCTCTGATGGGGTCACATTGCCCTCAGCGCCATCCTCAGCCGCAAACCGTGTATAACTGCCTGATGAAGTGTGCTACAGTCTGTTTCTGATGGCACATTCCAATTTGGGAACAAAGAGTGTTAATTCAGCCCAAGTTCTCCTCTTTCAGTGACATTGCATCCATGGCAGAGGTTTCTCCAAATCCATGCTGTTGAGCAGAGCTATGCATTGGTGCTGCTTTGGAATGGCAGGTGAGCACCAGAGTGACTACACAGCGTGGGCCAGGCCTGGGGAGTGCCTTCTGAACAGTAAACACAGAGAGAGAAGGAAAAACATATATATATATATATATACATATATATATATATAATTCAACAGATAGGTTTTACTGATTATCTCCAGGGGATGAAATCAGGTAGCGTGACTTTATGTTCCCCTGTCCAGAATCGATGTTTTCCACTTTTGGGCTGTAACATGTCCCATGGCACTCTCTTCAGTTGTATTTGCTCTGTGTTCTTCCTGATGCTGTTCATGGATATTGCTCAAATGAGGAGAGGAAAACAGCCCAAGGTACAGGTTAAAAAAGAGTGGGGAGAAAAAGGTAGGAGGCCTATGCTAATGGTTATACTTGAATTGTCTAGAGACATGGCAAAATCTTTAATTAAATGCTCTATATTTATTAATTTTTGGTGGTTATGATTGATTTATGATGTGCTATGTCTGGTCTTGATTTACGGCATTGCATTTATACTACTGTTTTGTTTTTATCACTTGTGTGCTGCATATTAGTCATGAGTTCTTGTGGTTTGCAGTTTTTGAGTTACATTGTGCAAAACACACACACTGCAACTTGAAACCAGGTGTTTCAATATGAAAGCAAATCACTCCAAGATTTACACAGACCACTCACTGGTTTAGCAACTCATAGAATTTGTCAAAATGTCTTTGTATTTAGAACTCTTTTCTAAAAATGATGGTGTCTCTCTGAAATGAATTTTCAGATAACTGTGTTTATAATTTGTAAGATAGCTAGTCTTGTAATTATGTATCCTATCAATTAATTGTGTTTATGGTTTTTAATAGGCTTGTCCTGAATCCTATGCCAATAATTTCAACTCAAAATAAAATCAAAAGTCCTAACAATTCTAACTGTGTGATCTATTCATTTTGATCCTGTATTTTAGCTTAGTGGAAGGGGTTTTAAGATGCATGTTAATTCACGGGGAAGAAAAAGGTTACTGGCATGACCATTAAGTTTAAAAAGAATACGAAGCACAACATTGTTGTGATTGAAGATATCTGAGATGTTAAGTGTCAGGACTTGTGGGTCTGCTTGAGAGATCAATGCACTTGTTTATCTCAAAATGCTAGTAAATTATTACAGAGACCACTCAATAGAAAAATCATCTCATCCACAGAAGCACTGAAGTGAGTATTCTGAACTATAATAAAATTTCAGTATATTCATTGAGTCAAGCACAGTGACAAGGTCACCAATTGCAAAGGAGATGTTGCAAATATTTTTAGTGAGTTCATCACATGAAAGTGATGAAAATGTTCATGATATCTCAGAAATTAATTAGGTGATAATGAGAAATTCAGAAAAGCATTTTAATACCTTAATTATTGTGCATATTTTTTGTTGGTAATAGTTAGGGTGGAATTTCTCCTTTTGCAAGTGTGTATTTATATGTTGTATTTTCTGAAGGTAATTGGTGTATTTCAAAAAGAGGTAATATGCTTAACATTACAAACTACCCTTGATTTTCTGAGCTTCTGTGAAACTGAGTGGAATCTGAACTTGTTTGCATGAACTTAATAATAAAGATATCAGTATTAAGCTGATTTCAGTGGAGCTTTCATTGATTTCTTTTGGGATCAATATCCAGTTCCTGTTGGTAAAAGAGATCTTTTTATCTGCCCATCTTATGGATGGATATTTGCACTTACTTTTGTTGGTTTTGGAGGGGTTTTTTTTTGTCTTTGGAGCTTAGTATTGTTATTGAATAGTGTTTTTATTGTTTTCTCTTTCCTTTAGAACAGGCCCTCCTCTTTATCTTGCCAACCGCAAAAAAACGAAAATGCATCCTGGGAGGAATCAAAGGCAATGTGGTCATCAGGGAGGATGAGGGGATTCTGCTGCTCTGCTGGCTAGAACAATTTATCCAGGTCTAGGGTCACAGCACAGGAAGGACATGGACCTGTTGGAATGAGTCCAGAGGAAGGACACCAAGATGACCAGATGGATGGAGCAGCTCTCTGACAAGAAAGACTGAGAGAGTTGGGGATGTTCAGCCTGGAGAAGAGAAGGTCTCTGGGCATCCTTCAGTACCTAGAGGGACCCTGCAAGAAAGCTGGAGTGGGTCTTTTTACAAAGTCATGTAGTGAAAGAATGAGGAGAAAAGGATTTAGGCTGAAAGACTTGGCTAGAATATTAGGAAGAAGGTATTTCCTGTGAGTATGATGGCACACTGGAACAGGATGCCCAAAAAAGCTGTGACTGTCCAATGCCTGAAAATGTTCAATGGTAGACAGGGCATTGAACAGTCTGCTCTAGCAGAATGTGTACCTCCCCACTGCAGGGGGTTGGACTAGTATGATCTTCAAAGTCCCTTCTAATTCAAAGCATTATTTGACTCTATTATTCTGTGATCTTCTGTCCTGCACTTTTGCAAGACACAATCTTCATTGGCAGGACAAGCTTGAGGCCTTCCTGCACACCAATTCTCCTTCTTGCTCCTGTCACCTGCTGCCAGTGCACACCCCTGCTGCCTCACCAGTTGTTCTGGATGACTATTCCTGTGACTTTGAATGGACAACTGATAGAAACATTTTCAAATACATATTTTATATACTTGTTTCTCAAAAGATCATTTCCTCAGTACAGTTCTGCCTGGCACAGCCAGGGGGAGCGTGCTGCAGCAAGGGTGTGATATTCAGAACTAGTACTGCTAGCAGAGGTTATTTTGTGAAAATAGTCCTACTTTCCACTAAATTTTCCTAAGAAGCAATGTATGAATGGCTAATAATTAAAATATTTCTTAAGAAATAAAAAATAAAAACCTCCTAGATATGGAACTTTGTATTAGGTAAATTTTGGGTGCAGCTAATCAAACAGAAATGTAATTTTAGCCTTCACTGTTAGAAACCCAGGGACATCAGATAGGTCTAAAATATGGGTCTTTTTTTAGCTGTAGGACCTTGGTGACTAAGAAAAGGATGGTAGAGATATTGAGTCTCAGCGCTAACACTGCCTCTGACTGTTTTTCTTTTTGTGGATTTCTGGTGTGGTTGAGTACTTTGAGGGAGAGAAAAGGAAGTGAAAACAATATTTCAAGTCCCAGGTGTCCTAGACCCACCAGGACCTCAGCTGGTAGTTCTTAAGCCTACGTTTTTGTAGTGAGGTGGCTGCTTGGCCGCCAGATGTCCAGCAAGTCCTTCTCAGCAGGGCAGAGGGAACAAACACAATGAAAGAGATGGTGGGTTGAGATAAGGACGCAGAGAGATCACTCACCAGTTATTTGAGTGGGAAAAATTGACTCAGCTTGGGGAAATCAACATAATTTATTATGAGTTAATAGAGCAAGATAGTGAGAAATAAAATATCTAACCCCTACCCCCACCCAGCCTTCTTTGCAGGCTCGACTTTGTTCCTGATTGTTCTATCTACCCCAGCAGCACGGGGGAATGGAGAATGTGGGATTCTGCTGTTTTTTCCTCTTCCAAAATATATTTTTTCCTCTTCCTAAGTACACTATCCCAGAAGCACTACAGAAGCACATTGAGGAACTCAGCCTTGGTTAGCAGGAGGTCTGTCTTGAAACTGGCTCTGTGGGACATGCAGGAAGCTTTTGGTGTCTTGCCATAGGAGACCCCTCTGCAGCCCCACTTCCCTCCCCTACCAAAACCTTGTTACATAAGCCCAAGACAATGAGATGAAAGAGTAAACCTATATTCTGTTATTTAGTTTGTCCACTGCTTCAAGTAGACAGGAGAAGGGCCTGTCCTTAAACGCTAACAGAAACAAAGTAGACAGCAACATAATAAAAAGAGAAAAACACTGGAGGTGAGGAAGACTGGAGCTTTGAAATGTTACTTCCATTTTGTGTAGTTTTGAGGGCTCAGTTTGGTTTGGTTTTTTTAGTTGGTGTAATCAAGTTGAGGCCTAAAAGAGAAATTGGAATGAATGGTATCAACTCTAAAAGACTTAGGAGCTGTGATTTGTGGGTTTGAATCTGTGAATTCTAATTTATAGAAAGCCATAAAGGACAAAACAGCATTGAATATTATAGGTTATTCTTATTTTCTAGTTAAAGTATATCTTTATTTATGTTTCAGTTATCAAAGACATCAGTAAATAGCAACCATCTTTTGTATTGTCAATGAAAGTATTTTGAGATTTCTTTTTTTTGTGAGTAAATAAGACACTAGGAAAATGCAGGATTGCAAAGGTAAGCATTGGGAAATGTGCTTAGCTGGAAGGAAATATCAAGAGCTGGGAAGAAAGGAAAGCACTGGGAAGAAATCTGTTGTTACTGAGGTATTTGACTTTGTTACTTCTTCCAAAAACAGCAGTAACTCAGGCATGGAATACTAGGTTGAAATCCAGTTACTAGCTGTGAGAATAAAGGACAGCATAATATAACAACTTCTTTATTTCATTCCTTCCTCTCAAAGGTTCTCTGGTTTTGAAAATATGCCAATCCAGATGTTCAGGTAGTTCATAAAGTGGCTGGATCCATCAGATATGTTCAGATTGTATCTGTGCTATATGTCTTATCTACATGCATGTTTAAGGATAGATAAATCAGTAAATAGATTATCTTGTTAATCTAATCTAAAGCCCTGTGGATAGACTTCCCTATTTCTGTGGACAGTGTGAAGTGAATTTTCACACTTCTGGAGAATCATATTTTCTGTGCAGTCTTGTATTTTGGCAGGCCTTGTTTGTCTCAGATGAGAAAAAGCTTATGTGTGTATTATGCATGTTTATGTGTACGTAGTGTTAAGTGAGTAATTATGGATACATCTGCAGATGTCATTGTGCACCTGAAAAAAAGCAGAGCTGAACATATCATGACCCTGCTGTTGACATGCTTTATCGTCACTTTCTCTTCTTTCCTCCTTTGCTTTTGTAAAGAAATGGGGTTTGGGTCTGTACAATTAGATGACAGCACTTGTTCCATGCTGCCACTTTCAGGGGCATGAAGTCACTCTGCATCTCCACTTCCACTCTCAGGTACTCGGGGTCTCTCTGCAGTTCCTTCTATGGCCATGCTTTGAGCTGCTGGCTCTGCATGACGTGTTCACTTCTGCTCTTTTGCGTGCTTTTCAATGTGGAAGGCTTGCCTCTCCACAGGTGCTCTCCTAGTGAATGATGAAACACATTTCTGCAATGGTGCAATTCTTAGTAGTTGTGATGTAGCAAACAGTTGGTACCAGAAGAGTTTCAAAGAGTCACTGGCGGGGAAAAAAGCCATCTTACAAAAAA
>WBMY01010550.1:37419-51076 GCA_013397315.1 Donacobius atricapilla | reverse complement strand
AAAAAAAAAAAAAAAGCCCTGAAAAAAAGCTAATGCTTGATAATAAGCTTCTGCTAATGCTAAAGTTGCCCCCCAATGCCTCTTTGTGCTTCTGCAGCATGAGTGTAACTATGGTGACACTTTCTTTCCAAGTAATATTAGTCTAGTGCTTCCTAAACTCTGAGCAGAATATTAAATCAGATCTGATTAAATTGGGTTCCCTTGATAGAGCAGAAGATTGCTTAAACCTTTCTAATTTGTGACCTATGGTTGTGCTCAGTTAAATGTGATATTAAGGTCAAGGTCTAACATAAAGTCACAGAGTACACCACAAATTCGTTACTACATTTTAATTCATGTAGTGACACATCTAAGAACATGCTTCTTTACCTTTGACCCTCAGTTGTAAAGGAAATTCATCTGCTCTTACTAGGTTATGCAAACCCCTGGAGACTAGATTGCCAGGACTGTTAAGGATAAAGAAGGTCATGATAAGGAGACATCTGTACAAATACTCTGTCATTAATATTCTCCATCATAATGAATGCCCACAAAAAAATAAGAACCACAACCAACAATGTCTCATGACAACTTTCAGAGCAGAGGACACATTGAGGGGTATTTATAATGTTTATTCTACTTTGGAGTCCTGCTTGAGTACAATTAAGTGGACCAAATAAGGCACCTAAATTTCCTCCGCAGTTCATAGTGACAGGTACTGTCAAGGCAGTGATTTACCACCAGTTAGATGCTGAGGAGGCAATACAAAAACTGTCTTTGTTCTGAGAAACAATGTATGTCAGCAAGATGAATTGGGCACTGGGCAGCAAGAGAAAAACTGAAGGAGAAAATAAAGTACTAAATTATAGTGACAATTAGAAAGTATTTTATGGTAAGAAGTCCGGTCCACATTCTTTTTATGTACACCACATTTATTTGGTTTGTTCTCTATATTAGTATTTTCAAAGCTTGAAAGAGGAGAGTTTATGCTCTCCTTGCAGTAGCTATTCAGCTGGTACAAATGTTGTGTATTTGGTTGTATCTTGTTCTTAGCACTGTCAACCGCCTGTCAATCTTCATATTTGAAAAAAAAGAAAACACCCCACTGTGCTGAATGTGACAGCATTGTAATGTCAGAGGACCAAGAGACAGGTGATGGTTTATGATAGAAATAAATCTTTTATGAGAGCAAAGTTGGGAGAATTGCATGCTTTTGTACAGAATATATTGCTGCACCGCTATCATTGACAATCTTCTCAAAGCAATCAGTTTCATAAGGCAAGGTTTTTTATTGTGTCTAATCATGTATTGAGTCACTGGAGGGGGGAAAGGAGAAGGTATATGCTCTTTGTAACTATATAATATGTAGTACATATGTGTATATAGATATGCTCCTGTCTTCATAGATATTTAAAAATAATTAGACTCATTCAGTGATCCTTAAACTGACTCCCACCTTTATGGCATGATTCTGACCACTACACAACATGCAAGGATGTTTCTGAATATTGCATTGTGAAACACGAAAAGGTGCTTTCTGAAAAAAGACCTTAATTTGAATGGGAGGACTTGGAGTTCAACTGTATTTCTTGGCATACAGTGGGATGTTGCATTTTTGAGGTTCCTGTAATAGGTCACAGAATCATTTCAAGTGTTTTTTTTTCTCTGAATCTGTATAAAAGAGTCCTGTCGTCCCAGAAAACCACACATCCTACAGGTTGTGGTAGATAAAATCTACCACAGGTAAAATAATTTGAAGAATTTTATTATGAGATTTCATTTTCAAAGTTATGTTATTTCACAATAAAAATAACTGTTAAGAATCATATAAAGCTCACAAAGTTCTGATTTTTTGTTGTTGTTGTTGTTGTTGAAAAAGCCTAGATGTTTCTGTTTCTGAGAAAGCCTTTCTGTTTCAGAAAGCCAGAATGTCATAACTAACCTGGCAAATATAGTTGCAATTCTAGTCTCCCCTCAGCAATTTTGTCATTCATTTGCTACCCTGACCACACATGAAATTATGATTACGAATCCTACCCAATTTTTTCTCTTTAAAATAGGAACCATTTAAGTTAAAATGAGTGCTCAAGGTCGTCAGTTTTCTAAACATATGGCCTTGAGAAGAAAAAAAGTTCTTTTTCATGCCCTCCAAACTTTTATGCCATTCTATTCTACCCTTTCCCCTTCTTACATTGAGGATATTATTCCTCTTTCATATTGCAGTTGCTTATTTGACCAGCACAACTTCTCTGTGCTATATTTGGTTGTGCCTTTTCCATGGATTCATGGCAAGGGTCAGCGCACAGTCCTGAAACCTGAAGAGCAGACCATGGGTGACAGTGTCTTTGTTAGCAAGGTAATCATATTGCAGGTAAATTGTTTAGCTTGATAGCTGCTACATGGTACAATAGTGGGTTTTTAAGTCCATGTGCGGAAGCCCGGACAAAGATCTATGAAGTGAATGAAAAATGCAGGTGCTTAGTTTTATACTGGAAAAAAACAAACAAACACACACCAAAACAAAACAAAACAAAACCCCAAAACATTCTACCGACACTGAGTGAAGATCAGTGCCAAAATCCTGAAGAAATGTCTTGCAATTCTGTCCAGCTGCATAAGGCAGTGGTTAGGGTGCTTCAGTGAACCAAAAGGCTTGACTGCCTTGCATGTGACATCTGTTTTAGTCCCATGGCACTAAGTTGAAGTGCAAATAGAAAAAAAATACACTGACAGGCAGACACTTGGGAAGGATCCCAATCTAGCCTGGTCACAGTTGAACTTAGTGTCCAGTTAATTCCATCTACCACTCCTGGAAAGTGAAACATATTATACATTCTTTTGCCAAATAATTCCCATTACTCAAACTATAGGCTCTGTTGACTGCAGCTTAGGGGTGTTTCTTTTGTGAAGTGGCCGAGTTGTGTTTCCTGTCTATCATGTTTGAGCTACAACCTCAAATTTTGTCTTTTTTTTTGCAAACACATATTTTCAGAGACCTCTTTCTGCCTCATTTTTTAACAAAAGGTATGATTATTAATTAGAAAAGTCAGAGGAAGGAGCAGGAAGAAGGGGATTTCTCAACCCCAAAAAATCCTTCATTCACATTTTTTTACCACTCTGTTTATTTGCATGTGGTTTTTCACACTTTTTTTTAAATCCTCTGAGTCCCATCTGGCAAGCAGCACAAAGTGTCTCTTCCTAAACTCCCACTCTAGGAATGCTGTGTGATGCCAAAGCACAGGATGTGTTTATGTGAAGGCCAGAGCTGGCCTGCTCTGCTGTCAGTTCATCCCCTGCCAAGCCTTGCTCCCCACAGCACCGACACAGGCAGTGGACAAAACCCAACAGAAATAGCTCAGATCAGTAGTCAAAGCTTTGAGAGCTATCCAAATGGTCCAAATGCTCATCCAAATGACCAGGCATTTGAACAGATCCACAGTAGTGTTTGTGAGCCTGCTCCAAGAACTTGCTGTAAGTTTTGTAGGTTTCAGAGCTTTCCCTTTCCACAATTTCCCTTCCTTCTTCCCTTCTGCTAGCACTACAGCTTCTTATATTTGGTCACCTCTGCAGCCTGGGTATCCTCTGCGCCCACAAGGGAGAGGATGACCTCCCTGTATGTGGATCAGCTGTGCTGCAACAGAAGCAGGGAGCTGGGTTTCCCATTTTTTTGGCATTAGAGCTGCTTCCTGCATTTTTGCAGGCTGCATGAACTTGAACAACTAATGTATTCCTCTGGCATCAAACAGTACTGTAGCCTGTCAGTGTATTTACACAAGAGAATTTGCTATGAGATCCTATAAAGGGAACAGCTAAAGAAGAGATTTCCTTTTTTCTAGGTTAATGGCTTGACACCATTTTTTTTTCTTCTTACACAAGCCCTGTCTTGTCGTCCCGATTTTTTCAGCCTTCTCTTCTGTTTCACAGTTTCATGTTTTGGGTTCTTTCTCACACTCTGGTCTGTAAACACAGCCAATGTTATTGTAGTTTCAAGATAGTTTACATTCTGTCTTAGAGATACGGACAGCTGATGGACAGTTGTCTCGACCAATGGGATGGGGAGAGGTGTCAACCTCCTCCCCCAGTCCCTGGCCTTTTTAGAGATACTATATATGGAGTCAGACTTTCAAATAAAGTAGAGTTTTAGTTCATGCCTTCTGATCAAAGTGTGAGTGTGTGTTTGTGGGTGTGTGACGACCTGCGTCACTGTCTAGCCTGTTGGACAGACAGAAGGTCTGACAGTAGTAGGGTTTTAAATAGAATAATCTGAGCCATATTCATGGCTGTAAGATAAAGTCTGGATATCACTATATCTAAGTCTGTGTAGTAACTTTTTGTTCCCACATTGAAGCTGGAGTCTCTCTAAACGGCCACCCTTCTTTTGAGTTGCTTCAAACTGAGCAACCGAAAAAGATAAATTAGGGCAACAGTTAAGTTGCTGTTTATTTACAGACTTATTGGTGACAATAACCTATATATCTCTCAGTATTTTAATAAGTGGAGAAAATTACTATGAATCTCTCCACATTAATAATAGTTTTTAAATAGCTGTGTTNTCCATAAGAACTCTTGTAGAAATAAATATTTATATTTTTTTAATATTTTAAAGTTTTTAATGTTTTAATACTTTTTACTTAAGGTCGTACCTTTGAAAAGCTAATTTTGGTCTGAAAGATGGTATTGGAAATCTCTTCTTGGTCTTGCCTTTGAACTTTAACTCTTCCCCACTCCGTGCTCTGCCACTCAGATTACCCTACTAGTTTGTTGCCCCAACTGAAAGGCTACATCCCATCTCCAGGGACTGCTTCCAGAAATCAAGGAACACTGGAGAAGAAAGACAATCTCTACAAATCACATATCCTTTAATTGTGATGCCTGCTCATACAATTTAGGTCAGCTGTATTGTCCCTAAAAATGAGTCAATTCTAATCATCTTAGAACGCTGTCTTTTAAATGTACAGAACATATTAGTGTGCAAATTATTATAAGTTTAGGGCAGCTGAGATTTACTTACCAGGAAAATCTGCCAAACCTGGTTCACTTTTTCTTTCCTAAAATAAGCAACATAGATACAAATCAATCTACAGACTAAATGGAAAAACACACCGGTTCACTTTACTGTGCTCTATATGTGAAGCACAAAATTTTTAGGAGGAAGGGAGGATATGCAACGTGTGTAAGCAGATGCACTAGAAAAGCGAATAAATATTATATTAGTTAGAAACGTATGTGAAAACAAAAAGGAGAAGGAAAACAGTTAAGTGATTAAGTCATCCCTGTGGTTTGCAATACCTCTTTTTAAAATTCTTTTGTCTTTGCATTATTAGCAAAACCAATTGCAAATTAAATATTTCAGAGCAGAATACTTTGATGAATGTTTTGAAAAGGAAGAGAACCAGGGTATGAAACAGGCCTGAAGGAGTGAGATATAGGAAGCTGAACAGGCTTGATAAAGTACTAGGAAATGACAGAGGGAAACAAAGCACAGAAAATCTGTGAATATTGAGAGATCTCCATTTTGAAGGCAAAATTTAGACATGTAAATTAAAAGCAAAGAGTGAAAAAATTGTTAAGAAGACTTTTAAAGTCAGAAAGACAATGAAACCCTTACTTTTTTGGGGTGGGTGTCCTAGGTCCATCCTCGGGCAATGAAAAAGCTCAGGCTGAGAGAAAAAGACAAGATTTTTTTCTATATATTGTAGGAGATTAAGGAATAGATTTAAGAGTATTCATGTGGTCAGTGAAACAAAAAAATGAAAAGCAAAGTGTGAACTGAGATACAGGACAAAAAATAAAGCACAGGATGAGAAGTGCTGTTTATTCTTAGATGTTTGGGAAGGCACATAAGTTGCGGAATGAGCACTAGGAAGGTTACAGATGAAGACAGAAAGGCAGGAATCATTAGGACAAAAGAGATTGCATGAGCCTTCGGCACTTTCTACAATTATTAGTTAATCATTAAGCCATTACTGATTTTCCTGAGATTCACAAAACTTTGGATCAGATGTTTTGTGAGAAGAGTTCAAGGAATGGTCAGGAGAATGGCTGCTCCCATTTATCAGGAAAGATGAGGCGCATGAAGACAGCAATGTTGAATGATGACTTGTTATTGTGGGGTTGAAATTAGCATGAACGGGATAGATGAGAGATGAAAATTAGGAGCTGTGAGTGGATTGGAGGACCTACAACATCCTCCATGTAGACCCCTGAATGAGACAGCACTGTTATCTGCTTAGTAAAAATAAGACAAAACTGAATATAAAAGGTTTTTGCATGCAATAACAAACTTCAACTATTATAAAAGCCAAAATGATGAAAAAGAAATTACTTCTGGGGGATTTGACCTTCTCTTCCTACTTTCTACAGATAAAAGACAGATTCTGTCTTGAAACAGAAACAAGGACTGTGCTGGTTAAACATGTTGGAATGCCCACTTTCTCAATTTTTTCCTAAACTTTCAAGTTTAAACTTCCCTGAGGTTTTTTTTCCCCTTTATACAGATTGCCTTTAGCAGATTTCACATGCTTTAACTTAAATATTTAAGTTAAAATGCACTTGCAGTAGTTCTCACTTGTCACAATGGGGTTTATATATTTTCACACAACCCAAACTGCCTATGTAGATGAAAGCCAAGAGTGGATATAGAGCACTGGAATAGAACTTCACACCTCATCTACTTTTAAAATGTTGTTTCCTTCACAGGAGTAGAAAGAAAAGTACTTTGCCATTGCTGTCTCTAAACTCCACATGCTAAAGAATTAGGCTACCCACACCATAAAGAGAAAAATATTTATTCATTATAAAGTGCATGAGGTACAAAAAAAGCTTTAATGGCCAAAAATCACTGGTCTCCCAAATGTCTGGTAGTTATTAGTATCTACATCTTCTGAGATGTCAGATATTAAAAATTTGATTCATGAAAAAGCACTGTGTTAAAGTACTTTTACAGATGTACTAGCAAAGAATGTCTGATCAAGTGTAAGAACCAAGTGAAAATCCTTTTTCATCATGTTTAAAATATTAAACATAATAAGAAAGACCATGATTCTTTCTGGTGAGGACCAAACAGGCTCTACCATGAGATGAGAGACAGTCTTAAGAGTTCTACCAGCAATCTGTGTGGCCAATGACTGGGAAAACTTCATCTGTAGCTACTGTCAAGGTCAAATTAAAGTAGAAAATTTTCATGATTACCAACATAATATCAAGTATTGAAAAAAGAACGAAAAATATTTGTCAACTAACTAAAAAGGCTTTAAACAAAAGTAACATAAGTATCTTTGAATAAATTATCTCAAAATCATGTATATTAATTTCTCTTTAGAAATCACATATCAAAGATTTAGAGATAGCCATAAATGCCTGTTAGGTGGGATACCATTGTAAAAGGTTGAAAGGCAAGAGATTTTTATGATCTCTTGTAAAATTAACACATAAAGAATAGATTAAATACTTAATGCATTTAGAGAATAACTTCATTCTCGCTACTGAGGATAAAGTGGGAAGTCTTTTGGAGTTAATTTGTCATTTAAAGATTATCTGCTTTTGCAGCTATGTAATTTTTCTCCATGCTCTTCGAGTTGATGTTTCCCTCTTAGATTCTATCACTGAAGTTGGATCTATTTGAATATTGTCAAATAGAAGGAGGTAATTGAGACTGAGTAGGAGAAGCAAGGTATTGTGCCATGTGCAGTTCCTGGATCTGTAAAGTTATCACCAAAAATCATTAATATCTAACAAAATTAACATTATCAACATTAATTTTTAATTTTAAATATGTCCTGGCTACAGTATTTTACTCAGAGCATTCTTATGTTTTCATTCTAGTATTCCTTATGATGTTTCTGTCTTGTATGCAAACGGTATGTAATATCGTGTACAGCATTCAACTCAAATGTCTTCTGTTTCACACCGAATCATGACTGCCTCTTCTTGGTTCACTTCTAAAGAATACATTTATTTTTAACCATTTTATTTAAAACTCATGAGAATCCTCCCTCTTGCTAGCTGTTCATTTCATTTGCTTTGCTTTGCCATGAGGCTTCAGGGATTATTCTTTGTCCTTGCATTCCTGAGAGTGGAATTTGCTGGGGTCTGACAAACATGCATTTCATGAAAACACTAGGAAGGGAGAGCTAGGTCAGCAGGGTAATCCCAGCTGCCAGCACATTTAACATACCACAGAGAAGTAAGAGTTGACAGCAGTGGGATGGGAAGAGCAAAACAGACTTTCAGCTGAGATTTCCTGTCTCTCATCTGTATCTTTAATATTATATCAGGGAGTTGCTTGCACTTAGATATATTTCCTACCACTGTCTACACCTGACCCTATGTCACAGATGATGTGATCTCTGCATTATTGTATCTCCTCTGAGACCTGTGGTATACTTTTGAGTGGCTAAATTGCTTTAGGATCTAATGCTACCTGAATCTCGAGAGGATTGGATTCCAGCAGGGCTGTGTACATACTCCCTGTGAGGGAAGAATTGGAGGGTTTCAATTAATGTACGTCTTGTTATCTCCACTGCTACACAGCTCCTGAAAATTTCATATGCAGAAAACAGATTGCACTTTGTCCAATTAAAAATTCAACTGAGAGACAAACTGTTTCCAAGTCAAGAATAAAACCAAATGACACCTGATGGGGGGGAGAGGCTGATATACTACAGAGCTGTGCTGCCATCCAAGCCACCTTAATGTGCTGAGAGGACAAGCCAACAGGAACCTGATGAAGTTCAGCAAGGCTAAGGGCAAAGTCCTGCACCTGAGGATGAGAAACCCTCAGAACCAGTATGTGTAGGGGGACACCCAGCTTTGCAGAAAATGGCCCAGGGGGTCCTGGACACCAGGTACAACATGAGAGAACAAGGTGGACCTGTTGCCAAAGTTAAAGGTATTCTGGGGTACATTCAGAGGAGCATTGCCAGCAGATTGTTTCACTCTGCTCAACCCTGGTGAGGTCTCACCTGGAATGTTGTGTTGTGTCCATTTCTGGGCTCTTCAGTGGAAGAGAGACATGGAACTTCTGGAGAGAGACAAGTGAAGGGCCACCAAGGTGATGAAAGAACTGAAGCCTCTTTCCTAGGAGAAGAGGCTAGGACCACTGTGATTGTTCATCCTGACAGAAGTCTCATGAATGCATTTACATACTTGAAGGGAGGCTGCCAAGAGAACAGAGCCAGGCTCTTTCCAGTTGTGCTTGGTGACAGAACCAGAGACAATGGGCACAACCTGAAACACAGGAGACTTCAGCTGAACATCAACACTTAATCACTGTGAAGATTAACGAGCACTGCAACAGGTTGCCCAGAGAAGTGGAGAAGGTGGAGTTTTCATCCTTCAAGCAGCTGTCTGGAAACAATACTGGGCAACCAGCTCTAGGTGATCTATCTGAGCATGAGAATTAGCCCTCCAAAGGTCCCTTCCAAACTCAGAATTTCTGAAACTCCGGGATTCTGTGAGTGTGAATCTTATGCATTTTTTTCCAAAATCAATGAACCAGAGAGTTCTCAGTATAGTCATTGAACTGTTATGAGCAGAAATAATTTCCTGTGTTCTCTGGGAGAAACCATATTCCTACAACTTTAGCACTAATCTTCACACAATATGTCAGACTGCCATCTATGAAAGATTTAACTGTGCTCACAAGTATGTGTTTCGTCACTGTTGTATTGCACCAGTTCCAAAAGATTTTTTCACAGAATATCATAGCACATTTCTCTTGATACCTGCCGNACATTGTAACCTAGGACACCTTCACTTCCTACCATTCTTAAAATCCTTCCTACCACTCCCTTTTCATTTGTTTATACTTCATTTAAATTAGATTCACAAGGGTAAAGATATTTTTTTTCTGCATTTACATTAGCAGAAGCAATATATAGTGTTTATATTTTTAGCATTGTTTTGAACACCTGCTCACATACCACTTCATCCTGATGTTAATATCAGTGGGGTTGGGAAAAAATAAGGTTTTGTGTAGACTATCTTTCAAATATTTTAAACTGTGCAGAATGTCTCTTATGTCTCCTCCACACTGGACAATGACTATCAGTTACAATGCCATCTGTAAAATGAAAAAAAAAAAAATCTGTTATTTTCCCTCATTGAAACTTTGTAAAGCTTTGAGGATTTTGTAGGAAGGGAGAAGAACCCATAAGTATCTTTACTGGACTCCCCTTCAGACAGGGGCATTTGTTTATGATCCTCAAATTTTCAAGTCTTCAGATATCCAGTGCAGTTCAGACTACTTCTCCAACATAGGACATAGGAATTGCAGATAATGCATTAATGTATGCTCTAATTTCTTGTATAGAAAGGACAAGGATGCAAAAAATTACAAACTTTGCACACAAGTACCATTACTTCATCAGTAAAGACAGTAGAATCAAAAATATTAGATCACAACCATCGGTGTTCTCTCAGGGGAATGACCTGAGAGGCCAAGCCTCCTCCTCCTGTTCTGTTTTTTAACTTATTTATTTATTTAATTTTTTTATTAGAAACGAAGTTTTATTTTCCTTGACTCATGCAAATATTATTCATATTTCAGGGTAGGAAGAACATACATATTTTATTTTCCTATATAACTTACATTGTTCTATGTGGTAGTGTTACTGAAGAGTATTATAACACACACAGAGAGGATAACAGTCTCACACTTGTGGATTTCCCCGTAGCTTTGGCATTTGTTGGCATTTGAGTAGTTCACTGTGTAAATTTAATACTACATGAACGCAGGATTTTTGGCATTTAAGTCCTTGAAGCTTTTTCTATTCTTTCAGGAAAAAAAATACACAAGATGAGGACAAAACTGTAAGGGATACATAAGACATACATGGACTTCGAATTTTTTTCAGTTTGCAAATAATGTCATTGGTTTTTCAGCATAGGTGTCAGGGCAGTCCATGAATTCAGTTGCTCTTGTTCAACATTGCCAGAACAAAACAATCAAGAACATCCTAAACAAAAACAATAATCCTCTTCCATCTCGACTTTATAACTTATTTTTTAAAATGGCAGACACTTTAAAAGTACCACTCAACCAGCACTAGCCCATTTATTGCCAGATAGATTTGTAGTAACCCTGTTTCAGTTAAACAATGATCATTACTGTTCACCATCATTATATTCCATTAATATGTTGGGAGACAACATCTCATCAAATACAATATTTAAGGACTTTCTTCCCAAACCTGTCTAATATACAAAGTATTGCTGGATTGCCACTACTTTAAATAGAAGGCAAAAAATCAACTGCCTCAAAAATTTAACAGAAAAGACAAATTTTTACCAGATGCAGGTAGATTGCTACTTTTGCACACCACCTGTTCCATAAATTTCATATGATATTAGGGGATAGGTTTAAAGTTCTGTTGCGGAATATGTTGTGGAAAAATTCACAATAAATAGTCTAAAGCTGTCCTCAAGACACAGAGAGAATAAACCTAAGGGTTAATTCATGTTTCCGTGGGAACTCCCAAAAAAGAGTAAAGGCTTCAAATGTCACATCAGCGAGCTATCCTCCCAAAAAACTGCTACATTTATGAAGAAAGGATATGGTGTAGACAGTGTCCTTCAGACCACTCGCCACTTCAGCTTGTCCCCTGCTTCCTCAGCCTCAGCCAATGCTGTGCACTCTGGGCTCAGAGGAAGGAAGTAAAACCTGGGACAGAAGGAAAACTGTTCTTCCCATACAGCTTGCTTTGTTCTTCCAAACACAAGGCAACAAATACCTATTTAATCCTTTACATGTTTGCAAAGCATTACATCCAGGAAAGCTTTCATAAATAATACCTCCCCAATAATAATTACAAACGCTATTACACAAATGTGAGTAGCTAAGTCTGTTTTCCAAGGTTACAGAGACAGCATGTTTCTCTAATGTGAGTGCTTTGCTCCAAATCTGATGGATACTTCATGTCCTATAAAGAAAACAGTAATGATATGTGATTTTGTGCAACAAACAATAAACAAGCAAGACACAGTTGTGATGTTCTCTGCTCATGTAACTTCAGAATGACTGCAGGGAAAAGTGGTGAAGGAAAGACATGCACATCACATGCATTTCTGACTGAGCAAAAACTCACAGAGGGTCTAACCAAATGTTTGCACATTTGCCGCTCTATAACTATAGCTTTGGTTCCTTTTATAGTTTCTCAGACAAAGATACTTCATTAAATTCTGCAATTTATTTCCTCAGGAGAAGTTTTGGAATTTGTTTTGTTTCGTTATGTGTTTTTATTTGGTTGGTTGGTTGGTTGGGTTTTCTGTTGCTTGCTTTGTGGTGAGTTTGGCTTGGATTTTTATTCAAACAGGTAGTTTTCATTGTCATAAATCTCAAATAACCAAAAAGATTTTTTTTAGCTGTTCTAAGTGCTCACTTTTGGGATGAGACCAAACATGGAAAGTTGCCACCCTAGAAATGAGTGATCTGTTTTGAGTGTGTGGGTTTTACAGCCATACAAGTGCTCTGCTGTGTGTACATGTCTATATTTCAAAGCACCGTATGTTTTATACAATGATTCACAGCAATACCATCATGCCAACAAACGGCATATTTTGTGTATTTTTGTTCATTAAGTGGCACGTCCAAGAGTGATTTAACTGCTACTTCTAGCCCGGATCTTGTGCAGAACACACTGGAGAGGCGGAGTGACTCAGTGCTCTGGTTGCCTGTCTCTGCGTGCAAACACCCGTCAGCTTTGCTGCCTTTCGCTTACAGCACTTTTCAATAAGTGCTAAAGAATTGCTTTAGGAGCTGGGGAAAGCTGACAGATCCCCTGTGAGATTAAGTGAACACACTTGCCAGAACAGAAAGGAGAAAGAAAATTTGCTTGTTCAAGGCACTCATGCTTTGGCTTGCTGCTGTCAGAAGGGAGGTTCTATAGGTGTTAGCAGTAGAAATGGACTGTCATTTAAATAACTGCTTTTACATATTTAGTAAATTGTAAATAGAGGGTAACCAGACTAAGTTCTGATCAATTTCTTTTCCAGGTCTCTTAAACCCACCAATACCAAAATCCCAAAGCACCAAGAACTCCAAGACCAAAATGAAATATGTTGACATTTTTGTAGTGAGTTGTGAAAGGTAGGTGAAAATTTAAACTCTTTGCCCATATGTGAGAATTTAGACCTATCATTTTCTTCCTTACAGTCTGGCTATGTCTTAAAGATGTGTTCAGAAATATTCATTTTATTCTGGTGGTGTTATTCAGTTCTACTTTTGGCTTACTTGTCAAGGACAGGGATGCATAAAATAAGAATAATACTGACAAAAACATTGTGGATTAATGTGCCACTCTTTCTCACAGATACAAGTCTATCACCTTTTAAAAATGTCTGTAGATTCACTGGATGGATAAATGTATCAAAACAAATTTCAGCTATAGGATTTCTCTTGTGCATAGATCTTGGTTTCTGCTCAGACAATGGAAACAATTCTGTCTAAATTAATATCCATATGGAGTTAGAATAAGAATAATTTAAATCAATAAACTTATAAAAAATTGAAAAAAAAGAATCTCTTTGCAGAAATTCTTCATTAAACACTATTGGTTGGAACTTGTTACCCAGGATGCAGTAGTAAGAAAGGAGAACACTGAAAAGCCTGTGAAGAATGCTTATGATATTTATGTAGCATTTATTGTAAATCTTTGTCTTTTGCTGCTTGCTTTTCAAA
>WBMY01010550.1:9870-37237 GCA_013397315.1 Donacobius atricapilla | reverse complement strand
CTATTGTCTTCTTGTGAACTGGAAGCAGGCATGCAAAGGTGTTTAAGTCTGGGGCTTGTCCATGGGCCCCAAGGAGACTGAGGTAAATCCATTAAATAAGAAGCAACCCCTTTTTAAAAAAGTAATTTTATGTAAGCTAAACTATAGGAGTTCTTAAATAATCAAGAATGATTTTATGTGCTGTAGCTGTTTGTTGATTCATGAGTCTGAGATTAGGCATATCACAAGTGGGTTGTTGGTGAGGCTGTTCATTATGTTTATGATGTCTTGTGGGGGCATTGTGGATGATTAGGAGGTATGATGTAGACGGGCAAAGGTTACGTGCAAGCAGTGACAAATCTGATCTGCTCTGCATGGTCATGGAACACAAACCAAATATATTTAAATTCCTCCATTTGCCTTTGTATAGTAGAGACAAAATGTAGCTCTATGCAAGGGGGTAGAGTGAGCAAATCACTGTGCAAGGAGGCAGCTAATTGCTGAACTTGATTGCGACTGCTAATCAGAGTCACAGGGAAAAAAAGTGTTGGGAATTAATTAGGCAAGGACCTTCAGAACAGCAGCAGGAAGCCTCCAAGTGACCTTTATTTACAGTCAGTTAAACAGAAGTGTGACTAAAAATGCCAAGGAGCAAATCAGATTATTAATATTGATTGCTTAAAGAAAATGAATAATTTACGAGCAGTTAGAATAAATATGCAGTGACAGAGATGAAAGAGTACAATGTACTGCCTTTCCAACATTCATCTATCATGCAGCAGTGCCCCTCCACACAGAAATGGAGAATTTCCACCACCACAAAACATAATTAGTTTCATGACCCAGCATGATTTCTGTATTGCTGCTATGAGAAGTGTTTCTTTATTATTATTATTTTCCCAGGGCAGCAAGATGTGGAGGGAGGCACAGGTCTGTTCAACAGTAGTGCTTTGCTCTTAGAACTTTTCAAAGAGATCAGATTCAGGTACCACGGGATTAACTTTTAGTTCTTTGTCAAAAAATAGCAAAAATGTAGTATGTCATTTATTCAGACATGCTGCCAGAGTGACCGTTTTGAACAAAGCTCAAAAGCATCCATAAAATCTCCTAGTCCTAAATTCCCTCTCCTGTTTGTCTACACATTGGGGGTTTTTTTCCAGTGATTTTTAAAGCGATTTTTTAAATCTATCCTCCATTTTCCCTAGTTTTAGTCTTATAACCTAATAAATTGGTCTAATAGCTTGCAGAAACATAGGAATAGATATTTAGTTTATTTCTGGTGGGGAGTTGTTCAGGGATTTTTTTTTAATCTACAAATGTGAATAATAATAACAATAATAATAATGTCATAAAATATAATCCTAAAGTCAAAATATTATTATAGTACTGAAAGTACAAGGCAAAAATAAAATATCTGCATGTATATTCACCTAATCAATCCCATTTTTCATAATCTTACCTGAAAAGAAAACCAGGTAGCACTACTCCTGTATCTTTTGTCCCAATTTTTTATGTCAGCTATTTCTCTTATCTTATTTTCTCCGTGGGTTTTTTTGTTTTGTTTTGTTTTGTTTTGTTTTGTTTTTCTTTCCCCAGGAAAGGAGACACAGGTATACTTAACCAGGAGAAGCAGACCACACAAATATAAGACAAAGTTGTTTCCCATCATTTTGCTACTACTCCGTCCAGTGACTTTCAGAACTGAAATTGTTCAGAAAGGGATAATTATGGAAATTTTCTTTTTCCTTTGAGAAAAAAAGAGTACTATAGAATAAGTTTTCAAAAGATGGTGCTTAGATTAATTGGACAATATTATGACTGTATTTCCACCTTTACTGTTAATGGTCTCAGAGGTGGTGGCACACAGCCTGCCATTCTGCGTTTGACTACACAGGGGAATTCTCTGTTGGCCGTGTTTTGCTGTATTATATTCATATAAATTAACATAAGGGGCTGATGACGGCATCCATCTGATGATTATGATTTAAACCTTCATAATCATATGTGCCCTTATGCAGAGGAAACGTATACATGGCACAGACAAAACAGGTCAGCACACATTTTATGGGTGTAATGAATCCTTGGAACATAGATCCATGGGGCATAGCTGTACTTCAGGCAACATATTGGATGAATCAGGAAAAACTGAGCTTTTAGAACACAATCCTGCTCCTCTCCCCTGACAACTGGCTGTCAAATGCTGCCAAATGTGAACGAACAATGAAATCTGTGCAGACAGCAAACCTATGCTGGTTATTCATAAACTCCTATACCTTCAGTCCTGTGTAAGCACTGCTTTCTTATGCACATTTGGCTTCTTAAATGTGTGAAGGTGTACCATGTAGTAGGGCAAGCAGGAGTACGCTGAAATCTGTGGTATTAGGAGACATAAATATTTTAGTTTTAATTTTCCCTAGTGCCAGAAAAATAATTACTTATAGATGAAACAATGACTTTGTAACTCAGATAATTGTTTTTATTTCAGATGACTTTTACTATTTGCATTAAAGTGCTGTGAGTCCCCAAAAATTACAGAAACTGATTCTTATTCTTGCTTTGGATATTCCTCAGTGAAACAGAGTGATGATATCAGCAGATAATTAATGCAAGTTTAGAAGCAATGAACAAGGAAGTCATGGTCTTAGTGTGCATATAAATATAATCATATATAATATGAATATATTTATATGAATATTATAATATGAATATATGTAAGTTTGTAAGACCTTACTGGTGTGAGTTATGCCCATTGATTTCAATGAAACTATTCAGATTAACAACTACTCACATTCTGAACATTAATATGACAACAGACTATATCGTGCTACGTTCACAGTGTGGTGAAAGGACGATGCTAATATTCAGCATATCTATGTAGCTTTAATTACGCCCCTTAGCATGGAAGATACTCTTCATTAACAAACCAGTATTCTTCATTTTCCTATGGACCATAGAAACATTCACAACATATGATGAACGGACAAGGATAACACTAATGCATGAATAATATTAAATCTGGCATCAAAAACTTGTCTTTGCATATGAAATAGGACTTCTTTAAATGCAATTTTTAAATGAATGTTAGTGTAAAATTTTAGCACATATGACCAAATGAATTTAAGTTTATATGTGAACTTTAGCTTATAAACTGAATTACATCCTCATCTTTAGAAGAGAATATATCTGGCAAATGGATGCTATTGTAAAATCAGTTACTTTAAGTCAGACATAGCCTGGCTTACATCCACCAGATTCATGCCATCTTTGTTAGTCTCCTAGTCTCTTGATGTCACAGAAAAATGTGAACAGAAAGAGAGCAGATTAAATGAGTTTCACTTTTATGTTACACATGCAAAGATGCTTGGTGACCTCTCATTCTTTCAAAACCATCTCATTATAAAATCCACTATGAAGTTTGGGGAAAAAAAACAAAAAACCAAAAAAAAACCAAAAAAAAAAACCAAAAAAAAACCAACTCAGCTCCAGCTTGGGAGCAGTGCAGGATGGGGACTGCAGGCATCCTGCTGCTCTGGACTGAGTGGCACTGGCAGCCTGGTGTGGGAAGCCAGGCATGGCCCTTGCCCATGTGATGAGATACCTGGCTCCTTTTCAGTCTGTGCTGTTCATCTCTTGTTTCCATGAATGCTGTAATTATGCTGGTTGCCACTTAAAAGTGAGTGTTTGCCAAGACCTGTCACTGAGCAGTTTCTGAAACCCCAGAGCTTTGCAGGAAACAGCTGCATGTGTGGTACCTGTAGACAAATGCTGGCTTTTAAATGGCACCCACTGTAAAGGAAGTCCTCTCAACCTTCTCTAACTACACCAGTGGGAAGTAAACTATTTGTTTTTTCGCATACTGTTTTTCCCCCAGTGTGGGAAATATCTGTAACTTGAGAGAAATTCAAGATCTTGGGAAGTGCAACCTCTGAAAGGTCCTTTTTGCTGAGTAAAAATTATTATTTCTCTGCTATTTCTTCTCTGATAAGTCATTTCTGTATATTTTAAACCAATCTGTAATAATTTACTTTTTAAAATATATAACTGCTATTCAAAATATGACAGGAAGAAGACACAGAGACTTGAAAAAGTACAAGCTAAGAAGCTTAATCACATTAGATATCAAATAATACTTTATTTATGGAGGTGTATTAAGACTATTACAGGAGTTGAAAGATGGGTTACTGATGGTTTATAGGTGATGTGGGCACTGAATGAGCCGCTGTTGCTCTCACATCATGCCAAGACCTTTCCCTCTCCTTCCCAAAAGAGGTTGTTCAACTTTTCATTGCACCACACAATTATGTCAAGTTATTAAGCATCATTTGATACAATGAAATGCATATTTAAAAACAAAAACCAACAAAGAAGTCTCAACAACACAAATATACCTTTTTGGTGCAAAAAAAGAGCGACAAGCTCTTTTAACAGAAAAAAACCCCTTTTTAAAGGGCCAGTGTTCTGCACTTGGTAATGGAGGGGGCAGAGGCAGACACTGGCTGAAGCAATTAGCACAGAGAGCCTTCTGCCTGCTTCTTCTGTTCCTGTGCTTGCCGTCACCCAAAGGCTGTCACAGCACTCCGACTACCACAATTGAAGGAGTGGAAAGTAGAAAAAAAGAGAGAGTGAGATGGGTGGGCAAAAAATTAAGAATTTATATGTGGAAGGGCTGTTAGTTCCAAAATTACTCTTTCTCTCCATGGCTGTTACTCCCTGACTGTTTAACTAATCAAATTGTGAAAGTATTTAAGCAAATGCCAAAATCCCATGATATTTGAAACATATGTCTTGAAATAAAACATGCGTTAAAGTATTTTCTGAAACTGGAATAACAGTAATGGAGCTTGGGGAATGTCAGCAATATTCATAAAGAAATTTTATTTTAACATAGTAGAAGGCTGTCATCACTACAGCCCGGCCAGCTCTCTCCAAAGTTATCTTTCCTTTAAATTTACCCTGGAAGAAGCGTTCAACACTGAGTGTTAAAAAGGCACTGGCAAATGTGGAAACGGATTCCAGACACCCTGAGATCATATGTGAGCATACTAATGCTAAAGCAAAAATGTTGATTATTTCAATGGAATTATGCCCTGGAATAATTTTTCATATCTGAACAGTATTTGAAAAATCCTATCATGTTTAGAATAATGGTCTAATCCTGAATAATTCTGGGAATCCTTCATCTCATGAAATTTGTGCTATCATACAACATGTAGTGGATCGGAGCCTTTGTGAGCCAGACACGTGACAGAGAGGCAGAGCAGTACGTGCGCCAGTCTGTACCTGAGAGGCAGCCGTAGCCCAGCAGACAATTTAATCTCATCCATTTTCCAAACCCAGCCTGTATTATTGCAACACTGACTGATGTCTCACTGTAATAAAGTATCATCCTCAGAAAGGCACATGTTTCTGTTTTATCCCTTTGTTTGTACACAGATTAAAGCATGTTCCCCATTGACTGTAACCAATAATTGAATCAAGGATTCTGTCACTGTCACAGAGTGCAGGATTGGAGTTTGAGTGGTTTATGAGCATAAGCAGCACAATCTGAAGATTAAACTTCATCTTTGATCTTCAGGCTGTGACCATGTATTTTCTGTTGGTAGCATATAGAAAGAAAAATAATAGAAAAAGTCATGAATGAAAGAGCTAGAGTGGAAAAGAGGTTAGCTGGGGTTCGAAGACACTTTTGTTTGGTGTGGAATTTTGATACAAACCAGTTAGTGAAAATAGTGGAAGATTTTTATTGGTCAATTTTTTTCATGTATATATATAAAACTAATCTATTAAAACTCTTGGAGGAGAGATCACTGGATCCAAGTGGGTGAAGTAAGCTGCTTTCTTAGTCCTTTAAGCTTCTGAAGTCTCAGCACAATTTTGAATGAGGAAAAAATAATTTTCCTGCTCTTTACATGCAAGTCACAGTTTTCTTATGGGTTTCAAAGTACCCTTGGCCTCAAAGCACTACTGCACAGCTGCTGCTACATATGTTGCTGCTGAAAGCTAAAACTTGCTGAAATAATCATTCCCAATGTTTGAAGAGAATGTGTTTTAGGCCTTGCTCCATGCATCTTGTTTCTTCAGGGGGCCTGAAGTCACAGCACTAAACAGCACTCACACCAAAAATTCAGGGTTGACATCAGCTTTTGTTGTCTCCCCTCTCATCCCCACTCTGGTCTCTGGCAGTGTGAAGGACTACAAAAAAAACTGCTTGCATCATAAACCTTTATTTCAGGGTAAGTGATAGGACTGATGTTCATACATAATTGTCCATGTTGGCTATAAGAGCTGTAAGTTTTAAATTTGTACATGGAAAAAGAACAGGACATGGAACAGAGTGTAAAGTGCTAAAAGAGAAAACAAAAGAAGAGGCAGTTTTACACTATTCCACTGTCATAGTATGAGAGATGCATTAAATATAAGCTAGCAGGAGCAATCATACATACGGGTAAGATCAAACAAACCATATGGTAGCCCTGAGAGACAGATGTCCTTCCCAATTCTTTCACTCCATCGAGATAAATAGCTGCAGTTTGGTTACTTGACTGATGCAAATCAATAAAACTATTGAAATCTGCAGCGGTGTTGGGACTTTTTTCTCTGCGAATCTGTTTCTCAAGTTAGGTCCACTATAAAGTAGTCAATGAAAGAGTAGTTCGATATGTTTTAAATTTGTTTCTATGCTCTTTTTTCTCCCTTGAACTTCAATACTGGCAGTTATGACAGACAGTGAGAAATGTTCAGAGAAAGAAATGGAGCATGGAAAATATTGCTGCTCCAAACAAAAAAAAAAAAAAGGGGGAAAAAAGACAAAAGACACTTAAAAAATTTGGAGGAGATGGGGTGAAAATGTTGGTTCTAATGCATCCAAGGCCTTAATTTGTCACAAATACAATTTGTCACTGATACAAAAGTGTTGGTCGTGTGTCTGGACCTCACCAGGAGTGGGAAATGCCTGGCTGTTTTTGTAAATTAAACCCTTCCGATTTTATGGCTGACTATGACATTCAGAAACTAACTTTAGTAATAGAGGTTGGAAAATTCCCAGCAGTGTATGATGTATCTATCTCTCTGTGATATTTTTACTGCCACTTATCTTTGGAACTAAAGCTGGAAGGTGCAGTCCACACCTGTGCAAAGCCTGTGCAAGAACTGTGCAGCACACAAGGGCTGAAAGCATGAGGTTTGTGTGGCTGCATGATGCTCCAGTGCACAAAGCTAAATTTAATCCAAGGAGAAAAGGGCTATACGCTGTATAGTGAGTCTAGTCACAACACGCTATTGAGGTGGACAATAATAAGAACACAGCATCTGGTGGAAGGAGGGACACAATTACTCTTCTTCAAAGACAGCAGCTCTAATTCTCTTCTGACACCATTTTTAAATTTCTGATGCTGCAATTTTAAGTTTTCAGTGAAGCAAACCCAAGGTGTGGCAATATAAATGGAGCCAGCTGTCATTTAGCTCAGTGTGAATTCTTGATTGTTCTTGAATACGTAATTGCAGCCATAGGGATGGTGAAATCAAAATGCAGTAGAAAGCCACCATCCAAAGATAGTGCCTCTTTACACCAACAGAATCTGTACAGCAGAAAGGCTTTTCCGTACAGGCTGATGCATAGCACAGAAATCCTGCTCTCTGCATTTGAACAAGAGCTGGGAAAAGGAGCTAACAAATGTTGCTCATGAATATTCATATCCATTTTCAAAGGAAGGAATTTATCCATGTTGACATCTCATTTATGTTTGCATTCTGCCAAAGTGTAATCGTGAACAATCCAGTATGCACACAACTGAATGAAAAATTTAAATTAAAACAATGGAATCTATTGAAAACTCCTTTTTTTTCATTGAACCTATGATCATATCACCCTTCCTGACATATTTAAAAATGAAGAACATAGAATGAAGATTCTGCATGGGGTATTTTACTGACACCTGCAAAATGATCTCATGAGAACAATGATTCCCCTACCAGACACTTGGAAAGGGCAAGGATTTTAGCTTATTTGTAGACATATTTTCACATTTATAAGTGTGCTGTACAGATCAGATACCAGAGAGTTTTAGTTCCTAAAATCTTAGAAATAGTTCCATTAAATTCCAGTTAATAGATCAGCATAAATTATTTTATTTTATGTGGATTAATAAGTGTTTCTCTGATGAAGGCTTTGAATTTGCAGTTTTGTGTGCAGCTGGCTTGTTCTTCTTCATACAAACTTCCTCAGAAGATTTCCAGAATTTGGGAGAAACTTGATCTGTGCAACTCACACTTGACATTGTACCTAAACGCAGCGAAACCATCACTGCGCCCTTTCCTCCTCAAACAATTCCCAGAGTTGTGTGTGTTGAAGTCACAAATGTGCCTTTATTCAGGAGTGTAAAATCAGCCCATGCCTATCAGCAGAAGACTGACAAAGATTATTGTTGTGAAGGAGACTATCTACAGGTTGAAAATAATCTCTGCAAAGATTCGTTAGCCAGAAGCTTTCCTTTAAATCCATACTCCCAGGACAACAAAATGTGGCTACTACTTAAAGACACTTCACTTCTGTGGCCTGCAGCTGGAATATGTACTGCAGGTTCATGCTTGCTGTCAGTCAAAGAAATGCTTTTGACTTTTCATAACTAACTGTAAGTATCTGCAGGTTTAAAATAAAATAATAACAAAAACAAACAAACAGACTGTGAGAGAAGTTATCTCAAGAAGCAAACTCTAATATATCCCAAGGTTAGTGCTGTATAATTAATGGCATTACCAAATGAAGCTGAAAGTGTAGTCTGCAAAAGGCTAATAACAAGGATTAGATATGCACTCTCTTTTTCATTCATTACAGTTTCTTGTGAGCCTAATTGAAGGAGAATTTTTCCACATGACATTTTCAAATGTGGCTCTGATCTGTGGCAAAGAGTACATGTGCCCTATGGAAAAACTTCTTGCCATGTGTTGCTAGAGGAAAAAAAAAAAAAAAAAGAAATCTTGCTTTACTCTTTTTTGATTAAAGTTGCAGCCAGATACGTTAGATTAGAAAACTGGGAGAAGCATTTTCAGCTGGGTCTGGTGCAGTGACCATATGCTTTTTTCTCTCTAGGATTACATTAGGTAAAGTTTTATTAATGGAAACAGACACATATTGTCCAAAAAACTGTTAAAGATATCAAGTTTGCTTCAAAACCTGTAAAACAATAGAATGTAGATGAATGTTGGAAAACAATTCCAAATTAATCCTTTTGGAATTAGATTATTCTGTGACAAAAGTTCACTTTAATGAGTAGGTCAGAGTACAGCTGCTAAAAGTAAGCAACCTGATGCAATGGAGGCTATGGTTTTAAACACTATCAAAATGATTTTTGATTGATTGCCTTCCTGTTAGCGGTAAAGGTTATTTATAGAACATATGTTGAAAAAAGAAGGAATTTGAATCATCTCTAATCTCCAACTAACCTTCTACAAAGCAAATAGCAAAGCATTAGTTCTGTGTGCATTTCTGAATCCAGTTTTTAATTATAACTTTCCCATGTTTACATGAACTTTGGCTTGCTTTTCAAAAACGTCACAAACAATTCCTGCAGCTGACCTGTGTGTACTGCTGAATTTCTCCATAAAGTGAGTATTGATGAGCTGAAAAGTTCAGTGAACAGGAAAATTCTGCTGCTTTTATTGCCAGTGTGACAGGTTACTTTATTACCATGCCTTTCACAGCAATTTAACAGTTACCCTGGTAACAGATTCAGTGAGGTAATGGGATCAGAGGCATTAGAGGAGAGGAAGGGCTAGCAACAAGAGAAAACCATCTGCTGGCTTATGTTCTCAGGGCTGTTTGCTCACTGCGAGCTTCTGACAATCATTGTACTTGGATGTAAATGAAGCAGGTTAAACCACAGGCCTGCCCTATTTAGCCGCACTCTGGTGATTTGTCTTTCTAATTCTATTGAAATAATAATCAGGATTTGTTTCTGATTAATTAACTAACCTTTTGGTAAAAAGATTAGATAACGAAATTGCTGCCTATTCAGAGATAATGAGATTTTTATTACTCTGTCAAAGGGAAAGAAAAAAAAAGTACATTTATGTGTCACCAGCCACCATGTCAAGGGAGAAAAATAAAGATTTAAATCTTTATGTCAGACATTTATTTCCTCCACAGATTAAGTGCATATTGTATTCTATGGGTGCACATAATCATATTTAAGACTTTTCAGAAGAGCTTTTAAAACACTAAATAAAACACAAAATATATTTAAGCCATTATGTATTTGTCGTTAATTTGTTCCAAAAGACTTCTCCTTATGGAAAAGAAACACTTGATGATTCAGAAATCTACCTGCACTATGTGGGTGTATTTATGTAAGTGCCAAAATGTGAAGAAAGCAGTAAAATTTCAGTTTGAGCACTACAGAGTGACATATGTAAATAGACCGATATTCTCTCTTGCCTGATAGAGTAGTTACAGTAGAAAATGCCCTTACATACAGAAGATTTATCTGTGTGTTTTAAACACCATGCAGGGTACTGGAAGCTTTTATAATTAAATAAGAAATATTTTCAAATCATGGCTTTTAGAGTCTCCTCATGAAAGGCTCCTTGAGAAGGCACAGCTGCCTCTTCTGGTGAGTGACCCACACCTGCAGAAGGTGCCCGCCAGATCCCGGTGGCTAGGCTGCAGCCCACACAGCGCCTGCCCACCAGCGCCTCGTGCTTTGTCAGGGTCACCCCTGGCAAGGGACATAAAACACCTAAAAACTTGCTCCTGGGACCACTAAGCCAGTACAGCTGTGAAATGTGTTGATCCAACGCTGGTGGCACAGCTGTGGGGCCATCAGCCACGTGCTGCACCAGGGCTCGACATGCAAACTCCTGGAGACAGAAACTTGATGAATGCACAGATTTTGCTGTGGCTTACCCACTGCAAGAAGAGCTTTGTGCTCTGCTGACTGTCAAGACAACAACTGTGATTTGTTAATTAATAGATCTCTACAAACAATTGTGATGAGAGCATTTGCTGTCAGCATACAAAGCAAGAGGAAATATAGGACACAGCAGAGCATTTTGTTGCAGTGGAGTTAATAAATGCACTCTCAGATTTGAGGTGACACTTACATTGGTGGCTTTTGGTTTGCTTCATTACTTTTACTTTTACATGTTAACATGAAAAGCTTTCATACGCTGAAAGTCCCTGCTTTTCCCCAGCGGTGTATATAGCTGAAAGCCAGCCAGAAGAGCGACCCAGTTAGAGAAAATGTCTTTGGTAAAGAGATCTGATGCTGAGCATGTTCATCCTCTGTTCCCTTAGGGGAACCTCATCGTTTCCAGTTGCTGATTACCAAGCATGGCCAGCATTTCTCCCTTTCTGCCCAGGCTTTCCAGTGTTGCAGCCATGACAAAGGATGCTTTCTTCTACCAACAGAAAATTGTATCCCTTTTCCCTGTCCTCCAAGAATTCTTACTGCAGGTTTTTGACCCCCAGATAGCCAAAATCACTCAAAAGGCAAACAAGGCTTTTGGCTCAGGACCAGTTGTAAACCTTTGCTCTCTGTATGTCCTTTCCCTCCACTCATGTAAAATTTAGATTTAACATTAGTAATTATTATTAAAATTAGCAAAATATTATCACAGTATTAAAGCTAAGGAGGATAACTATAGTTTCCCTTTTCCCTGACAATGACATCTGCAGCTCGACATTTTCATGAAATGTCTATACTTAACAAAAACATTTCTTCATTTTCATGGTATTTCTTTTGTGCCTAGGAGCAACCCTGTAATTGTTCACTTCAATTACAACATTACTATTTTATACTGAAACCCATTTTATCTGCATGCCAGCTTTTTATTTGTTTTACCAACTATATCTATTTCCATTACTGCAAGGCTGATGGTTTGTCTCAAGAGGAAATCAAATCCATTAATTCAGAAATTTCAAGCACGACTGCCTCTGCCATAAGCAGCATTTCTTATGTTAATAGCAAATGTGCTGAGACTGAAAAGAACTGACACAGCTCTGTTTTTTATCATAACTTAAGCATTTATGTAAAAAGGCAAATCTAATAGTACTAGGAAACCATAAGTGTTATTATATATAATTCACTTTACTGAGAACTGCATACAGCCTGGTTTGTGCAACTGTGTCTTAAATCATGCTATTTGTGGTTTTAACTCACTTGACATTTGGGGTCTGCTTTTGATCCTGGGTACCTCAATGAAAATCTGCCATTGTTCATCTAGCAACAATACAGTTATTTCAGATTTACCACAGACAAATGGAGATCAGGATATGTTCAGCTTGCTTATTGTATTTCATCTCACAATCGCAGTATACTGAACTAGCTTTGGACTCTGTGTTTACAGAAAATGCATTAGAGAAGTAGGATATCTTTTATTCCCAGCCACAAAAAAAATAGCCATTTCAAAACTAATTTAAGTCTTTCAGGAAGCTACATCCTTCCAACACCATATAGAAATAAATGCATCCCCCACTTCCCACTGCCTCCTCATTTAATGCACTTAGTCCTGTTGTATCACATGGGCTGTGTTCATTAGATAGCTTAACAAGATAAACTCTGACTTTGACCCAGAAAAAGCAAACCAGATTGCTGCTGAATTCTACATAAGCTTTTCCAGGCTTTGTGACCTGTTTATGTCAATGAAAAATGCAGGAGATCCTTATCATAAGGACCAAATTAGTTTCTGAGGGTTTGGGTTTTTCTTAATATATGTGCACACAGACAGAATGTACAAGAAAGCTGTGCCATTCTTGCCCTTCATTTTTGCAGCAAAACCCTTTAGTGCTGTAAATCAGATCTCATTGGGAGATCTTATACACTGGCTGACGATAAGCTGTTGAGAAGTAGACAGGGCTTTTAGGAATTGTTGAACCATGAAGCTGCCCTGCTTAGTGTTTTGTTGTAGGCTATTAAATCCAGGATTGGTGTTTTAAGATGATTCTGCTTTCTTCTTCCCTTGGCCTGGTTAAGCAACTCTACCCCCACCTCATTATTTAGCTGATTAAAATAAAAACTAAAATGAGAAACCTGCTGTTTGAAAATCCTTCCTTCACCCATCAAATTAATGAGAGTGACTTATGTTGACGTAGTTTATGGCCTTAGAAATTTGAGTCTAATTGTGCAACTGAGAAAAGGTTTACTAACTGTAGACACCACTCAGCTTTGGTGGCAGTGGAATGACATTCTTTTATCCAAAAATAACTTCTACATTTTTATAAGCATGTGTTATTTGGTTGCCTCATTGTAAATAGATCCCGGTTGAGTAATGTGCCTTTTTTCCCACTAGCGTATTGCCAATTATGCACCAAAAAACCAAGCAAAAAAGATTATATTTCAGCTGGAGTGCTTTCGTTTTCCAGTCTTTTCCAAGTGTTGTAAAGACGTTTTGCACTCTACCTGTTACTGCCGAGTTAGAAACATGCTGGCTCTTTGCACATCTCTTTCATACTGAGAGTGAAATTAAATGTACCCTTTTATATTTTTCTCTGTTTGACGAGTGTTAACAAGTGCAGCATTTGAGAAAACTCAACCAAATACAGCTCTCTAGCTGTTGCTACTAAATAAAGCAAAAGCCACCTGGTGACAAAGTTCACTGGGGCGTCATTTCTTTGTGTGGCTGAAAGAAAGAAAAAAAGAGAGGAGAAAGGCCTACATACTCATTGAAGTAAATCTCATTGAATCACACTCAGGAGAAAGAACCATAGTGCATATGTTGTGTGTATATATATATGTGTGTGTGTGTGTGTGTGTGTGTGTATATATATATATATATGTATATATTTGCAACTAGACATATCTCCCTGATTCTCTTCCATGTGTATGGCATTCAAATTCAGAAAGGGGAAGAAAAGTAGAACTAGACATCACTGTGCTACAAAATGCAATTTTTTTGAAGTCAGACTTTTTATCACAATTACGTTTTTATCTCCATTTTTTTGGACCCCTGATGTAAGTTCTATTGCCATTGGTACTGTTTCCACATGATCACTCTGTTTATTTGGGGATTTTTTTAATGACTTAGGAAATTTGAGATCTCATTATAATGATCTTATTTAATGAAGATGTCTGGGTTTAGTTTTCTCATAGTCAAAATGGAAAGGTGTGAGAGGCAAAAGAATCACAAAACAATAGAGACCATCACATTAGAATGAAAAGGTAGTTAATTTGTATATCCTATATACAAGTTCTGATGCACTTCAGGAACAAAATTTAATTACTGTGCAACCTTTCTCCCTGTCTGTTCATCTATTGTTCTTTTTGTAATTGCTCGTTTATTACTGTTAACACAGACAAAGAATGAAATTGAAAATTCAGCCTCAGCATCCTGGCCACATCCTTAGCACTGATTCTCCTTGTAATTTCAACAGCTGTGCATGAAAATGCTAGTATTTCCCACATTATAGAGCAGCAAAGTTTGTTTTCCTCCATGTATTTTATAGGCTCACATGTCACTATAAGCTTTATGTGTGTATTCAAGCTTGAGACGATGAACAGGCTTTTAGGGCAGTCAGATCACAAGGTTAAAGGTTTGTTGTTCAGGATTTTTAAACAGCATTCCCACAACTGCTGCTCAATTTGCTGCTGTGTCCTATTTGCAAAATACCAAAATAAAAACTCTATTAGAAAGTAACATTATGTCCTGCTGTGGGACCACTTCTACCCTGGCTGTAAAAAGGAACATAGTAGCTTATAACTGAGAAATTGTGTGAGGCTACTGCAGCACAATCTAGATTATTTCCACAGTAATTACTGATTTCTAGTACCATAGCTATTAATATTTGTGCTAATACTGCATAAACTACATGCCTTTAGAAAACCAACAGTTTCTTCTATTTCACCAACAGAATCTTCTAATGATTCTTTCCAGTTTAGATACTGTATTCCTCTATTAATCCCGTCTTCTGATCCACACTTACTGATTCAGAAATAACCTGTTTAATTAGAAATTCATTTTTAATATAATTTATATCAGAAAAAGAATAATGAGGTTTCTTGCACTTTTTCCAACATATTCAACAAAAGAGAGAATTCCCAGTAACAGTAATATAAGTTATGAACAAGCATGAAAGTAAAGAAATTCCCTAATTAGAGATAATGAAAAACCACTCTGTTAGAGTTCTGAAAGGTAGTGGCACCCATATTTACTTTGAAATAAAAAATGAACACAAAACTAAAAATGAAACATTAAGACAATAAAATCAAGGAAAAGTAGCTTAGAACTTGAGGCTCTGTGCAACCCTACATGCAATCCCTTTATGAAGACATGTGCAGATTTTACTATCCTGTTGCAAATACCTGCTTTTCAAGCATTCAATCTGAAAGATAAATTGAAAAAAAAAAAAAAAAAAGTGGACTAAGATGTGTCTTCTTTGTTCAACAAAAGCATACAAAAGAAGGAAACCCGGGGAATTTATGTCAACACACAAGGAGTTCATGATGGTTGAATGTTTTTCCAGATACTGCTGGAAACCATGCTCATTCAAGAATTGCTCTAATTGGTTTTATTTATTATTTTTGATAATTGTTTTTATCCCAGCTATTTGTCTGCGACTTCTCCTTCGGACATGAATTTCTGTAAGGTCACCATGAATGTCTCATGGTCCAGTTATGCCAACTTATTTCTATTTTAACTTAAAGAAGATTTTTTTCCTTAGTAGGTTTGATATACATTATATTTAGTGTATTTACAGAATACAGCCTTCATGTCTTAGGTTGAGGAAGCCAAATGGTTTTTAGCAGCCTCATGTTAGAGAAACTGTCTTTTGTATATTGTCCACCAAGAAAACATTATTTTCAAGGCCATCCTGGAAGACCATATTAATTTTGTCTAAGTTTATCTTACTGAGTTATTTTCAAGATAAGGATTCACCACTGATTTGTAGATTAAGACTTTCTTTAAAACAATATATTTAGAAATATAATAGGTTTTGATTTGGTTTTGTTTCAGAAACAATTTACATTAGTAGCTTGTAGTCATTCTCTTTTAAATAAATAATTGCCACCCTTTATTTCTTCATATGCTTGAACCTGATGAGCCCACAGCATGTAACAGAAATTCTTATTATCTTCAAGTGCATGGCCTTGACCTTTGTACCCTTTTTCTCTGGATAATCAGTCCTCAGAGTAAGCCAGTTTGTAAATGAACCCACTCTGCAATGATAACTGTTTCCTTTTTAATCCTCTTTGAGAAATATACTTCAGTTTGGAATATATTGCTTGGAAGATTACACCGGTATTTTTAACATAACTACCAAATGAAACCCATCCAGGTTATCCTCTTCTGACCAAAACACTGTTGAATATGCTTACAAACTTTTAAGAAATACCGGTATGTTTGAAGTTAATAGATATTCTGCAAAATCCTAGTTTGGGAAATAGGTGGTTCACTAAGTCCTAACTGGAAATATTAATTTTTCCATTTATTATTTCAGTATTTAAAATCAGAACAGTTGCCTGTGTTGTTATATTCCTTCACTATATTAAATTCTTAGCAGCACATTTCGTTAAAAACTTACCACTACTCATTTGAAAATTCTCTTCATAAATATTCAACAATAATAGCTTAAGCTATTCGGCTTCAGCACTGCAGCACTGTTGTGTTTTACTAAAATGTCTGTGAAAAGCACAAAATCAATCACCTAGAAACAATCAAGGGAGATTTTCATTGCAGATTATCTATCAATGGCTGGAATTATTTTAATAGTATTAATCTCACTACTTTACATTGACAGGAATAAAGTAATAATAAGTTTACCTCTGTGGAAAGCTTTGGTTTTGTTTCATCTTGGAAAGGCTGAGAAAACACAAGGTTTTCCTACTAAATTAAAATGGCTTATCTTGGCAGACATAAATCCCAGACCCTGACAGGAAAAAGAAAGTAGGGCAGGCTGATGCCTAGGCACTTTTTATGGAGCTCATGTGAGAGGACAGGATTTTGTTTAATTCAGAGCCCATCCCACAACTAACCTAGGGTTAGTGAGCTTTCTGGGAAAGGTTTTTAAGGCAGGATGGCACCTTTTTTCTACCTGTGTTCACATACTTTGCCTCTGTGGGTCATGTGGGCAATTTTAGCCTGAAATAAAGATGTTATATTGAGGGATCTGAGTTTGAGAAATACTGGAAAGAAGACCCTAAATGCTGACCTCAGAAGAAGCGGAGAAATTATGCAATTGGACTTCAGGATCCAGTTGGAGACAGAAGACATGATTTCATTTTCAGACTTTCACCACAGATTGTTTAGCACTGGCAGAACTGTATATTCATAGTGTTGCTAGACTTCATGGTAGTTTTCTAAAATAAATACATTTGTTTAAGCTGTCTTTTGATAATATGTTTAGAATTGCTGTTCAAAACATTTGCCGTTCTTGAACACGTGACTGGGTATGTCCATCAGTAATATAATTTCTGTATCTGGAATAGACAGTGCTTTCTACCTATGTCAGTTGTTTTTCTCTATCCTTAAACATAAAATGCTTTTTACAATTTCTTTTTTTTTTTTTTTTGATGAGAAAACTCTGCTTTCCAGGAAAAGCATTTCTCAAATAATTAAATTCCTTGGACCATCAGGTAATGTTTGCTTGCTTGCTCTGAAATGAGGGATGGAATTAAATTTTCATAGTCAAATCTAGAAACCATTCCTATCTAGGGAGCATTAAGAGGCTCTTGACATATGCCCAGTTTCCTTACCAGTGAAGAAATTGTTTTGAGAAGGACAGATGTCCTGAAAGAGGAGATATTCAAGCATTCACAGGGAAGATATAAATAGCAAATTGGTGTCTATTTCACTTGTTTTGGTTGTATCACGTATCTTCTTTATTTCTTTAGACAGTGAAACTACGTAAATTTATCAGTTGTTTATTAATTTGGAAAATCTATCCATTTTTTTCTCTTACATTCCAAGGGAATCCAATGAAGTCAGAGGTGGTTAAATCTCCGTTAAGTAAAATTTCTAAATACTGCCAATATTTGGCAACTAAATAGTTAAATAGTTTGAACTTACTGAGAGCTTAGATGGACACACTTTTTCCCCCTTTATTCCACTGAAGCAAGACCTACAGTATCATTTCTAGTCCTTTCAACTTTACAAGCTAGTATATTTCTGGGATTTCACTGGCCTTGGTCCTACTGACTGCTCTGAGCAAACACTGCTTGTTCCATTCTGTTTGTGACACTTTTAATGCTATGTGAGATTAACATTTCACAGCCTTTGCGAGGTTTGTTTTTGTATCTCTCTACTTTACTGAAGTGCGACATTGTTGAAGGGAAAGTCCTGACAAAGACTTTTTACAGCTGTGGCACTCTTCTGTAGTCATGCCTCGTGGGAAACCTTCTCCTTTTTCATCATTTTTTTTTCTTTCTGCCTTGGTCTTTCTAGCTGTGCTCTGGATTTTAGAAATTATGTACAAGAAAACCAAGTTTTGTATTTGAATTTGGAGCCTTCATTGCAACAGATATGTCCAGCCTGGAAATGTGTAAAGAATATGGAATAAGTTAAAAACCTGACTTCCTTTAAAAATGAATTCAAGGAAACAGTTCTTAATGTTGGATGCTTCCTACAAGAGCAACTTATTCTTTATTCTTCTTACAGTGCACTGGGTGAGATCCAGCCCAGCAAAGTTAGTGGAGCATTGTAGTAATGCTTGTCCTTTCTCAAAACCCTGCACAATCTTACATTGGTCCTAAACTACTTCTGCAGCACCATGACAGAGCAACACACCTCAATTCACCTTTTGCCTGGGAGTATAAAAAGATAAGCAAAAGCCAGAGTGTATCAGTGTGGAGCAAATGATGTTGGCTGAAAATTTCTCCAGGCTGTAGTAATTGCTTGCTGTTTTCTTGGCTGCAGAACAGCTGATACTCCTTCCAGGCCGCTGTACTGAGGGCAGGCACTGATGTACATTTTTTAATCATTGTTTGTTATGTTATTCAGGCCAGTAGAATGACCCCAGCAGAAATTCCCCTTTATTAGCTTTTTCTCCCTGGCTTGTGTACCAGCTCGTGTCAGAAGTACCCTTTTTCTACAAAGCACTTTTCTGCAGGACAATTTAAAACAAAACAAGCAAGTACATCAAAGACATCTTCTCAACACTATTCTGTGAATGTTCAGAAAGCCCAAAGTTTTGTGAGACTCCAATGACCAGGGATCATATCTGCCTATGACCAGGTTAGAGCCTATGAGCAAGTGTGATCAGGATTAGATGGTGCAGTGCTTATAAAATATTGCAGCTCTGTTGTGTTTAGCCTCACATGCCCACGTGAGCCATGCCTCAGATTCTGTAAGCCAATAACTTGCTTGTTCCTCCTCTGAAGTGGGACGTTTGTCTGTCTGCTCCTAGACACATGAGCCAGCAATACTGGCTTGAGCTGGCCTGCCGCTGGATATCGGAATTTCACTCTTCCCAGCAGTCCTCCAAGAAATGATCAGAAACTTGCCTGGTATTTAACTGCAGCCATAGCATTTTGGATTCTTGATACTTCCAATCATTTCTAAATACAGTTTCTAGACAGCAGTAAGCATAAGCAGACCTAATTTGTTTGTAATTAAGAAATGCCTGCTGTTTTATGAGGACACAGGAGAATATTCATAACAATATTCCCATCATCAGTGGGAATGCAGGGAAAAAACACACCTCGTTTTGCACTGACAATATCACAAATGTTCACAGGAACCAGCTATCTATGAAGATCACTAACCTCCATCTCAGCCATGGTCACTGTGCAAGTGATAATTCTGATATGCAGAGCCCTGCAATCCTGTCCTGTTCCTGGGGGTTTTTTTTGTGTGTATATCACTTCTGTAATATTTTTTAAATTATTTTTCGTTTTTCCTCTTTTTGACCTCAGTTTGTGTAGCAGAAGTTTAATATGACTCAACTTTTCAGCTCACAATCTTTCACCTTGAAAGGTATTTTGCCTTTTTCCTCTGATTTCAATCAGGCCAATGCTGCCAGGATGTTCTTTAAGGATGATCCACCATTTGCTCTTTGCATCATTCCCCTAGGAGGTCCCTACAGAAATTCTTGATCACCAAAGAGTAATATTAGTTATACTAAATTAGTAAATTTTTTTGTAATAAATATTACAAGAAGTTATAGTTATTTCTCTTTATAGGGCAATTCCCGGTCCACAACTGCCAGAAGTACAGCCTGATGTATTTTGGCACACTCTGAGAAATACAGGCTCTAAGCATTTTTGTCTACCTGTTTTACGACCAGCCATGGCAGAGTTCTGTACTCTCTTCCCAGCTGTGAGGGAAGCAAACATACATAACCTTTCTTTAGTACAGGTCAGCAATGAGCGAACTCTTCGCAGTTCTCTTCATTCATTCATGTAAGCTTAGTGCAAATTAGGAAGAAAGAAATGAAATTTTGATTTAAACATATTTATTGCGAAGTTTGTAGGCAAGTGAAAATAACTGTACGTAGGGAGATGTCAAGAATGAGTCTCAGTGTTTTAACATTGATCTAATACAAGTTTATGATCCTTTAGGAGCTTGTGAATATGATGATGACATTTCAAGATTTGTGTAAGGAAAAAAACTCTATAAAAATTCTTTGTAAATTAGTTAGAAGTGACAAGGAAAAGATCCTACACAAAAATTTGTTCTAGGTGAATTTCCAGATATTTATGTTTCTAAACCATTGCAATTTGTGACTCTGTTTGAAAAGACCAGAAGAGTATGTTATCTTAATTTCCTGAATATTACATATTACGGATAGATTCTGCCTCTTCTCAAGTGCAATAATTTCTCGTTACAGACATAAATTAGAAATAATATGGAAAATAAAGATATATAAGCCCACATTTAAAACATTTTTACTAATAGTCTTTCATTTGAAACATCTATAAGACCATATTTTGTCTCTGTATATACTTGCTGCTAGACTAAAAGTTGAGGGATTTTTAGCGTCATTATAGATAGTGCACTATAACATACTAATCAAAAATATATGTAAACTTTCTTTTTATATTTTCTACTGACACTACTGATTCTCCACTGCAAATCAGTCTGACACATATAACTTCTAAATATGTTAGAGGGTTGCAGCTTTGATGTATCACAACCTTTTAATAAAACTGTCCCAGTTTCACATTGTGTCTATGAGGGAAGTAGCAGGTCAAAAATGGCATACCACAAATGTCTGGAAGGTGTTGTTCTAGACAGAAATTTTTTAACTGCAAAATCAGTGCTGTAGAGTTAGCCATTGCTTTTTATGGGCTTGTGAGACTCACTGATAGCTCAGTCTTGCAAAATCTTGGCTTTGGTTTTTGCAAAAAATCTAGCAGACAAATTTTGCCAGATTCCATCTTATTTTTGGTGATTCACTCTGGGTAAAAGAATCTCCTACAGCTCAGTATGCTTCTCACTAAACAACCCCCAATTCCAATTGTTGAATGATGGATTTTGTAGCAGAAATCTGTACAGAAAATGGGAATGAGTGTTTCACAACATCTGACATCCAGGCCCAACTTACGGTGCATTTTGAAGAAGCATTGGGGAACTGGAGGTGGCAGAGAGAAACTGCTATAGGATTAGTAGCATTAGAAGCATTAGTAAAAATTGCAAAAGTACAATTTTGACAAACCAAGAAATTTAATATATTAGTAAAAGCTAGAATGAGGCAATGCCAGAAAAGTACCTGTATTTTAACCAAGAGGGTGAACATGCTATGTGGAAGGAACAGAGAGTGTTCTTTCTAATGCAGAAGATTTTATTCAGTACTGTGTAAAGCCTTAAAAAGATTTTTGTAGAAAAGCAGAGTCAAGGCATGAAAGCAAATGGAAATAATAAAATATAGTGCAGTTTTACAAGAGGTAGATTGTGTGGGAATAATTTAATTTTTTTTTTTTTTATTAGATAACTGATTTCTTTGTCAAGGTTAATAAAGTGGACCTAATCTATCTTAACACCTAGTGTTTCCTACAGTGTCCTATAGTAAATCAGCACATAAGATTGAGATGATGGCTGTTAAGATGGGAATGATGAGGGGGTGAAGAAACTAAAAAGGAAACTGTAACAGCATATACTTAGGGATGAATTATCTCCCTGGTGGCTTGGCATTTTCTTTAAAATATTCTGAATAATCTGCTTTGTAAGGTTATTTCAGACTAAACAGATTTCAAATACATGTAGGTGAAGTAGATAGATGATGCATCCTGACTGCCACACTACTGACAGCAAAATAAAGGAATGTAGCATCTATGAAAGGGACAGGACTGGCAGTGCAGGAGCAGGGGAGAGGTAATAAGAAACCTTGTTTGCACGGCGGCCCTCCTCTCCAGATAGTGTGGTCCTGTTCAGAGGATGTCACAAGGGCTAGAGCACAACTCTTATGAGGATCAGCTGAGGGAGCTGGGGACCTTTAGCCAGCAGAAAATGAGGCTCAGAGGACACCTTGCCACTCTTTACAACTCCTGGAATAGAGGGTGTGTCCAGGTGGGGGTCAGTCTCTTATCCCAGGCAACCAGCAACAGGATGAGAGGAAATGGCCGCAAGTTGCACTGGAGAAGGTTTAGATTGGATATTTAGAAAATTTTCTCACTAGAAGAGTTGTATAGATGACCCGGCAAACTGATGGTTGAACACCTGGAAGTGTTCAAAAAACATGTACATATAGCACTTGAGGACCTGGTGTAAAGGTGAACATGCTGGTTGTGCGTGGTTGACATTTGGACTTGATGATCCAGAAGGGTTTTTTTCAGCCTTAATGATTCTATGACTCCATCATTCCCATTCTCTTGATCACTTGTGTCCTTTCAAATGTGGAGCACCACATAGCACATTTGTGTCCTTCTCCTAAACCCAGAAAGAGAAGTTAAGTTAATAGGATTTGTGCCTACTTACACTTGTACCAACTGTGTTCACATTAAAAAAAAAAACAAAACCCAACAAAAAAGAAAAAACAACAACAACAACAAAAAACAAACCCAAAAAACCCAAACCAAAAAACCCCACAAAGTTTAAACCCACTCATATGTGAAAGCAATATTTCTTCATATATGAAAAGTAATATTTTACAGATGTTTCTCATACCTGGATTTACAGGGATAGTGGCCATGTCTTGATTCCTGGCCCCACTACTGTGGTGGACCTGGCACTAGGTTGTGCGTCCCTTGCTCAGTCAGCAAGGGACCAGCACTTTTACCAGGCTCTCTGCTCTGCCTCATGCAGAAATCTTTAACAGATGTTCAGCTTAGAAAGCAAAAACCTCTCTGCAAATTTCAGGGTGAAAAGTGCAGGCATGTGGTAACTAAGTGCTACTATTACTTAGGAAAATACCATTTGAGAAGTATAGGATGACCTTGTAGACAAGGAATAGAAAAAGAAACAGAAGTTCAGAGCATAAAATGCAAAATCCAGCACTTGAGCACTAATAACAAGGTTTTTCAATAAAGTCCCGATCAATTGCAGTGATGATGAGCTATAAACTTAGTGGTCATGGGATGACTGAGAGTTGTGTTCATTTGATTGTGAAAAAAAATTAATGCAGGAGGTAAGGTGGGTAAAGTGTTAGACACAGCTACATACAACTACTAGTCTGCAAAATAAATTCTCTTTGTACTACTATTTATGGTTCTGATCATTTATATGCAAAGGATTTAAACAGAAATGCAAAGGTCTAAACTCTTAAGAGAGATTTGAGTCTGCTGAGGATGGGAAAATAAGAACATAGAGAATATGTACAAAACTAGAAACTACAGGTGGGGTAACGTACACGTGTATTTTTGAAAGGACCTATTGTTTCAATGAAAAGGTAGCATGAGTATAAGGTAAATAGTTATGTATTTACCATAACTGTGTTTTTGAGGTATTTTGTATTTATAGAGGTCTTTTTTGGTCTCTGTGGCAGCAGAAAAGAAAAAAAAAAAGAAATCTCTCCTTATAATCTTCTCTTTCTCTGCTTCCCTCCTCCCGACCTAGCTGACATTTGCCAATACAAAGACTTTTTTTCCAGAAGGATAGGTTTTTGCTCTTTTGCATGACAAATGGATCTTGGTCAGAGATAGTGTGTTGGTACTCTGAAGAGTGCTAGGAACCTCTCAGAGTTTGAGCAAGATTTCAAGACAAGAATCTTTTCTCATTAGAAGTGGCTTGGACTTTCAGAATTTCTTCAGCTTTCTTTGAAACACAATGCTTCACCTACTTTCTGCCTTACATGGGAATTTTATCTGGTGGTCTCTTGGTTACTCTGTGGACCTAGGAAAATGCTATTTTCCCACTTCCTTCACCATAAACTCTGGCCATTCTTGGTGTTGATCTCATATAGGTTTTTTTGTTTGTTTTTGCTGATGATCTAAATGGTGTGTTAAGGAAAGCCTTTGCATACAGGGAGCAAACAAGATGTATACCCTTTGCGCATTTCAGAAAGATGGCTACAGATCCCTGGGCTCAATGCCTATGTGATTCCAGCCGTCTAAAGCATTTCATAAGGCACATCCAGCACTGTTTCTGTGATCTGCACCTGGTTGCACCCTAGAAAAGTGAAGTCAATGCAAAACTTGACAAAGTTGCCTGAAAAAAGTTTTCCACATGAAATATAGCCTGAATTTAGATCAGATTCATGTTTTTTGTGTTCCAAATGCAAATTCCTCATGACTGTTATTACTTGGTAGTTGTATCCATGGTGTTTTTTGTTTATTTGTTACCTCTGGCATTGAGATTTTTTAGTGTGGAAAACAACTGCGTAGCATTCAAATCAGTCCCTGTTCATGAATGCATCCATTGATTAGTATAGCTTGACATTTACAGTGTCTGGATGCCCACCTTTCTTCATTATGCTCTCAGCATTGACATTAAAATATTCTCTTCTTTACTTTGACCTCGTTGGCAGACGGTTGTATCTGTGTCTTATGATCACTCTGCTGTTCCCTGTCAGTGTCAGTCTCTTGGTTTCATAAAATGTTCCATTCATTGAAGCCTGCCTGATGTCAATATGCTAGGGAAATTTGTCAGAAGCATTTATAATGCATTCAAAGCCTGAGCTCAGAAAGGTTTAGGCCTGGAAATTTATGGAGGAAAAGATATGACACTGTAGTGCCTAGAGATTGAAACTTCTGAGACCTTGGTTTATTAAAGTGTCTTCTGCCCCTTTACATTATTAATGTCCAGTTTTTCATGTCCAGGGGTTGAGAAGTGCAAATGCAATGGAAGTGTCTTTGTAAATTGTTCTTTCCTGTCCCCCAGTGACTTAGTGACTGGTTTGGAAACAAAGGGTTGTCTCTGAAGTTTGAGGCAGCTGTTTCTTACTTTCCTGTTGCACGATAGAAGCACATTTGATAGTAGTTACATAAATAGTATGGTCATACCCAAGATTCAGTAGTCTTAACCACAGCATCATGACTCATTTATATAATGGTTCATTAGGATGACATGAATACAGTTTCTGAGAAAAACTAAGACTCACATCATCTTTAGTGAAAGATGTAGTTACACATTTCATCATAAGTGCAGATCTGTATTTAGAGCCCTATGTTCCATCATGTTACGTTTTGGATTCTATTTCGTAGTAATAAAAAATGAAATATATCACTATGGTCACCTCCAAGCTGAGCCTAAAACTGATACAGTTTAGTTTTGCTGGTAGAGTTTGAGCTCTCACCTTAGTGTTGAAAGAACTAACATGGGATGTGTGAAAAATAGCACCATCAAATGTGACAGATGAGGGTTTACATAAGGTCAGTTTCCAAAGGAAAAAAATTATTATACTGGGGATTATTTCTTTGACACAAATTATTGTTTTTCAATAATTCTAAATTTTTCAAAGCAGCAAAGACAGGAAATTTATAAATGCACAACATTTATTTACCTAACAATTATCTGGATTTTTTACACTGGAAAGCATACTTGGAGATTTGTTTATTTCTGAAAATAGACTTTTTATGATTCTAGTTTGCCCACAGTGCCAGAAATTATACTGGAACATTCTTATTCACCTTTCTGTGCCTCTGCTTAGAGAAGAATTGAAAAGGTTCATAACACAATGGAATATGCCAAATTGCCTTTTCTTTTTAATCTGAATTTCTCATTCAATCAGAAATTGAATGGGCTTTATTAGTCAGTAGTTTTCATTCCATCCTTTTTCATACCTCATGCGCATGATGTGGTTTTGAAACATTTCTGATATCAGGTGAAGTAGAATTAGTTGTTCGTAATCAAGAACACGTTGCAGGAACCTGCACCCTCCTAAACCATTAAAAAGATTTTTTGCTCAGGGTAAAGTATTGTGTTAAAAATTAGTGTATGGATCCCGAGATCATGTCAGAAATGCCACATTATGACCTCTGAAAGTTTTGACAGTAATGGGACATGATTCATTATAAACAGTAGTGTAATAACATATTTACTGTCTTTTTGGATGCTATCAAGGATTACACTTGAGAAGTTTTTTCCATTAGAATCATGACATTATTCGTTCTATAACTTTGTACGCAGTCTACATTTTTAAGCTTGCTCTTTACATATAATAAAATGGCTACTCCTTATTATTTTTCTTAATAATTCACTTCATAATGGGTGTAGAAAATTATTGGCATGGAGACCAGAAGTATGATGTCAGGTGAAGAAAGCGTTTTATTGATGATATTTATTACACTGATTTCTACTGAACGACAGAAAAGAATTGTACAAGAAATGATGCATGATTAGTTAGGCAGCACAAAAGGAAGAGTTTAATTTTGACTACTAACAGTAACACTAGGAAACAAGCAAAACATTAATGAAAAATGACTTTTTCAAACATGCCAGAGTGGGAAAAAGTGTGGGTTTGACTCTTCTTGCAAATACTAAGAGTCATGGAAAAAACTGTAGCTTTCAGTATGACCCACTCTAGTGCTTCTGATTTATAACATTATTGTTGTAGCCTCAACTCATTCTGTTATATATTAAACTGATTTATTCCATTTACAAAAGCCTGCTATGTTCACAGAAACTAATCACGAAAAGCAACTATAAGCCCATTCCAATATGATGTTCCTAGACCTATTAATTTGCTGAGTAGGTTTGGAAATTTTCCTAATTACTACTCAGTGTTTTGCAATAGTCATTAAAACCTCTTGCTGTATACGTAGAGTGCATGATTGGACAATGATACAAAATAAATGTGTATATTTATTTTTATTTATAGATTTTTTTTAACTTACCTTTCTGTGTTACAGTTGCTACCTTTTTTTTTAACTTTAAAACAATTTTAGCTTCCTTTGGTCTCTATCTGTACTAAGCATACACTTTTAATGATATATATAATTGATTGTTGGGGGTTAGATTTGGTTTCTTTCCCTATCGAATTTTTTCCCACAAAGTCGCTAAGAGACTAATTGCTGGGTGCATATGGGTGCTTGACCAAAACAATACAAGTGGCTAGGAAAGCATAGCACCATGCTTCACCCTTTTT
>WBMY01010519.1:2119-17563 GCA_013397315.1 Donacobius atricapilla | reverse complement strand
TTGTATGCCTTAGTTTCATCAATTTAGTATTCAGTGGATGTACAAAATGATCAATGTGCTCTTTGGCTTTTCCTCTTCCATTTTACACTCTTAATAAGAAGTTTTTCATATTTACACCTCCTGTTCATCCATGGCAGTGTGGCACACATTCTGAATGCCGGCTGAACGCTGAACACCCAGAAATGGATGCTGCTTGCATTACTGTTTGGTGACCCACTTGCACCACTTAGCGTAACTGCAAGTTTTGGTCAACAGACTTCCAAAAAAGTGTATTTTTTAGCATCAAATACAAGGCTGTGTTTATGTACTCCATGTTAAAACAAATTTTCTGCATTTTGCCTTTTCTGGCTGTCTTTCCTTGTTACATTTTCAGTGGTTACTATACATTGTGCAGGAGATGAAAGGAAGAGCTTAGAAGTTGTGTGTTGGTTTACTTTTGTGGGGGTTTTCACATGTGTAGCTGTAGCCATGTAGGAATAAAATCTTGGAGGTTTTCTGTATTTCTCTTGAAGAAATATTGACAAATCATGTTAGTATCAATCAGATAAGGAGCAATTTTTTAATACTTACTCTTTAGTTTCATCCAGTAAAATGTTTTCCCCAACAGCTTGACAGAACTTCGCTGTATGCCAAGAGACATGTTTATGAATTATTGCTATTATAGAATCACAATATTTTAAACCTTTATTCATTCCTGCTCTCAACTGAGATTTTGTTTGTTTGTTTTTTATTCCTGTTGTTCAAAATATGTCTTATTCTCTTAGGCCTGAACTGTTTACAAGTAATTTGCAATATGTTGAAGTATTGTAAATCTTCTTGTATTAGGAAGGAAACATGCCATTGGAAGATTTACTAGCGTTCTATGGCTATGAACCCACGATTCCAGTTATGCCAGGTTCCAGTGCGAATAGCTCGCCCAGTGAACTTGCAGATGAACTTCCAGATATGACTCTAGATAAAGTAAGTCAGAACCATTTTCACCTGAATTGTTGTTTAAAAGCGGAAATCCAAGTGGCTTTAAATTACATGTCATAATCTCTTGATGTTACAAAATATGTATCTTAGTTAATTTCGATATACATTGTCACTCTGGGATCCTTCCTTTCCAAGGATATTGGGCGTCTAGTTCTAATAATGATGCATAGCAACCTTAGTGTCACTATATTAGTACAAAAGAAAACTAAATATGTCAACAGTTCTTCTAAAACACATGTGAAGAACTTCTAAATAGGAGGTTTGTTAGTTATTTTGGTTTTTTTTTTTTTTAGTCAGGTGAGATTTTTTGATAATATATGCAATGTCCAGAAGTAACTCTTGACTTCCACCACACATCAAGTACCAAAAAATTGTATGAAAATAATTTAAAAATGCACTCTTGAATGCTTTGGAATTTTATTTTCAAGTGCATATTTTGAGAACGGTCTCAGCTTTGAGGAGTGAGAGATTGTTTTATGTGTAGTGACTATATGTGTTGCATTGCTGATACAAAACCCTGAAACTTCAGCTTTTGTGGTTTGTGAGTTACCTTTAAATTCAGAGATTTTATTCTGATTTTTGGCCACAAAGCATGCACAGCTTGTAGTTGAGCTTAGAAAGTATGCAAGTAGTAAGTACATGTCTTTTTTTATCCTGTGAGTATGATGTAATGGTAAACTCCACAGAAAGAAGGATATAATGATGGCTCTGCACATCTGATTCTCATTAGGATTCACGATTGTGTTGAGGCTACAAAAATGTTGTCGGCTTGTTGTCTAACACAGTTATTTCCCTTCCAAATCTCTGTCAGAGGGGTTCAAACACGTCTGCTAGTGAAGGAAGTGTGCCTTTCTTAATATTGTTTCTTTAACCTACAAAACCTTAGGATCTTTTTGGTGTTTTGTTACGTGGAAGTACTCTCTCAGCAAAAGTCTGCAAAAAACCTGGCTGGGTTTTTTTCTGTTGGTTGGTTGGTTGGTTGGTTTTTGTCCCCAGAGTTTAGGAGCCAGTAGGCTTTTAAAGCTTCAGTGTGTCTGTAATGCAAAGAATGACAGAATGCTAAGTATGTGCCGTAGTTTCCATTGGTGTTTCTTACTGGAACCAGTTGGAGGAACATCTGAGATTGATGCTTGCAAAATTTAATTCTTGTGCATTTATTTTAATAGAAGACTACTATGGGGAACCATTCTGTTTGACTCTAAAATGAATGGTTATATTCTTAGAGTTAGTAGGAGCAAAGTAGCTTTTTATTTAAGGGAGTATGGTCTGCTAAATTTTCTTATGGTAAGGTAACTCATTTAAATTAATGAAGCTTACAATTGGCTGAACCTAAGTGCTTACCAGTCTATATTTTGTAGTCACTCTGAGGTTTTGTTTTTTTATTTTAATGATATAGGAGGAAATCGCTAAAGACCTCTTGTCGGGTGATGATGAAGAAACACAGTCCTCTGCTGATGACTTGACACCATCAGTTACTTCACATGAGGCTACTGACTTCTTTCCTCGGCCACTAAGATGTAGGAAACCTAATTTATATACTCAGAAAGTCATAGCATTATATATATCTTCATACCTTAAAATATCAAAATTGAGGACTACTACTCACTGTACCAGGACCTGAGAAACAGTGCTTTGCAGGATATTGTACATGAATGTTGCCTTTGGTTGGCTTTACTGAGTACCTAAAAGACTTATATTTGATTCTCTGCTCAAAGCACAAGTAAAATTAATTCTCTATAAATACAATGATTTCATAATCAGTAGTTAATACAGTATTGAGGAACACCCTTCATGATTTTCAATATGTTAGTGAATTATATGAACATGTAACCCGTTCTTTTGAATTAGTGTTTCTGTACTAAAATTTTTGCTGCTGCTTTTAAGCCAGTGACTTCTCCGTGCAGCCTGTGGATGTGAACTGGGACGCAGTGTCTTTGTGATTATTTCCCTTCACACATTCAACACTTTTCCATAGGACTTCCTGGGGTGAGCCAAAGTAGTTTTATATGGGATGGGACCTGTAAACCCATGACCACCAAATTTCACTATCCATGGAGCTGTGATGGGAAGGAACCAGTGGTTCATTTACCCAGCCTGGATGAGATAATCCTCGTTGCCTGTTGCGTCTCATTTGTTCACTGGTGTGCTAGAGTAGTATGGAGGACTTTTATCACAGTTTTAATTTGGCAAATATCTTAAGGTATTCCGTGGGGGATTTCATATTTTTAGAGAAAGAGGATAAAGAGATTGTGGTGCTTCATTCACCAGCAGTCATAGCCCTTTGCATGCTGCTGTCTGATACATGCAGGACATTTGTGTTGAAAGAGAGATACAAAAATTGGAATGCCTGTTTTTCAGTTAAACTGCAAAGTATGCTGGCCTTGTGAACTGTTAATGAATATGACATTTTAAGCGTGGCAGCTTCATAGAAAAATGTCTCTAGCCTCTCATCAGTACTGAGGATTAAGAAACTGTCATCTTTGTTCTCAGCTGTCATGGTTTTCTTTCAAAATGTTACTCTGTTAGAACATTAAGCTGGACGTTTTAAAATCAAGTATCCACCATTTCAAGGAAGGAGATGTCAGTTCTCTGTGCTGTTGGCAGTTCCATCTTTTTTCTGGTCTCTATCCATTTCCCAGATTGTAAGATAACATTAAGTTTTAAGATATGCATTATCTAATATGTAATACAGGGTGTTTCATTTCCATTAATTGGGCAAAATAGTTGCCTGTGATTGTCCAAGCATATTGTTCCATTCATTCAGGTTAGCCCTGTGCTTGCTACTTGTAAAACCAAAAAAAGATAGACTGCTGATTCTGGTAATGACTAGAGAAGAAAACCCTCAGTCCATACAGTCTTGGATATTGTCTGTGATGTTCATGATGTTTTAGTTGTGATGAAGCTGAAATTTCAGCCCAATTTATGAGTTATGTTTTTTCTGAAGTTGGAGAATACAAAATGGCTGTAATTGTGTAGCAAGTGTAGACTCCCTTCTGCTGGGGATTATACAACTGTAAAAATAGAACTGCTTCAGAACCCAGTACCACAGCGTTCCAGATTCTAAAATATGAGTTATTCTATGGAGTAATGTGTTTGAATTGTTTGGGGGACTCTAGTGTATTTCTTCCTAAGGGAAGGTAAAAAAAAAAAGATTTAAAAGGAATAAGCAGTATTTTTTTTTGCTGTATTTTGCTTATTTCATTTTGTGTGTCTCTCCTGTGTCTTCATTCTGTGCTAAGGCAGCCTGGTTTAAAGGAATATTTTGAATGCCCATTAAAACTTCTGATGAAAGATTTTAGTAGGTAATAAAGGCATGCCTTCAGCATTACTTTCTTTGTGGTTAACTTGAGGCTGTGTCATGGCCCTGGAAGTTTTCTGTTTCTCCCTAGGTATAAGCTTTTATTGAGAAAATCAACAAAAAAAATTATCTCATTTTCTTTTGACTGTTGGAAATATAGTATCTTGTGTCATTTGCAGTGATGATAAATGTTTCATTTCTGCAGTATACGAAATTCAGTGTATTCTGACTTCATTCTAGTTTGGTTTTGCTAGAAATTTGCATCAACAGGTGCACAATAAGTGTCTCCCTTAATAAAAGCAGGTCTTCCTTTCAAAAGTAAATGATATCTTGAAGTTCTGTGCTTGAAGAGAAAATTCTTTGTAGCTAAAAGCAAACTTCTTTGTTTCTGAAGCAAACACCACGTGTGATGGAGATAAGGAATCTGATGGTGAAGATGTAGAGGCAGACAATGGTAATTCATCTGAAGATTTGAGAAAGGTAATAATTATATTTTTTAAAAGTTAGAACTTTGCTGTTAAGAAAAATCCAGTTAGATTTTTAGTATGTATCTAAAATAGTACTTTCATTAAGGAATTCTATGTCACTTGCCAGGCAAGTGACAGTTTTTAAGACTTCCACACACAAAATATTGTTAATAACTTTTACTCTTCATTTTTATTACATTTTCAGGAAATAATGGTTGGCTCACAGTACCAGGCTGAAATTCCAGCTTACCTTGGCAGATGCAACAATGATGAAAAAGGTATGTTGTTCTAATTGTTTTACTTCTTATTTTATGTTTATACATGATGGAAATATGTTATTTAAATTTGTAAGGTCAATTCAACTACCTGGCTAAAGTATCAGAGACCATTAAAAAAAAGATTCTGAAAAATGAAGAAAATTGAAGTAGCACAACTGTATACTGATATCTCCAAAGTGTGACTCTCCAACTTGGAGAGGACATTCTTAAGACAAAATTAGAGTGTTAGTTCTAAAGTGTCTGGTAATACTAGGTGTCAACTAACTGTAGGTCAAGAATAAGTACTTCGTTGAAGAATCATAGCTGGTCTATGAGTATGTAACTTAGTTTACATTGAAGATGTTCAAAACAGTCTTTTTCCTTATTTGTTTTTTTTTAGCAGGTAAAACCATGTGAGTTAAAAAATTGGTATGGAAAACAAAGCAATAAGGTATATTAAATTTCCTTGTATAGGTCCTGTTATACTGTCTCTTAAAAATGTGCTGTTTTAAATACTATGTTACTCCAGTGCAGATTTAGCTTAAAAACTGCAGTAGTGCTAGAGTGGAAGAAAAAGCCTTACTTAATAGAGTTTTATGTTGTTTCTTTAGAAACCTAGCACATATAGCTGTAGAATTAAAAAGGCAAATAATGCAAAAAAATTGCTCGTGGGTGCAACAGCTATGAAATTAAGAAATTGGTAGGGTGATATAATAAAAAATGAAGGGCATTCTGGTTTTTTTCTGTGAATTTTTGATATTCTGTAAGGTGCTTGTGTTCTTTAACATTTAAGGGGGATATTATTTGAGTGCATTGTATTGAGTCTTTTCAACAGTGCCACCTGCTCTTTTGAGGAATAATCCTTTGCAATAGAGAAGAAGGGTGTTTGGTAGGGATGGAGCTGGAAGCATTAGGAAGTGAATATCTCTAGTGTTGCTTAAGATCCAGGAAACCCTCCAATTTTTTAAGATTCAAGCATGATGCTAATGGGTTGCAGGAAATGGAGGAGTAAGGACTGGATTTATGTGGGTAATTCTTTTACTATATCCACATCTTGACTTCTCAGCCAAGGACTATGGAAGTTCTTACAACCTGAGGATGAACAAGGAGGGGTTGAGCTGGTAGTAGAGAGAACCAGTGAAAGTCTTGTCTGATAGCATGGCCAAGAGCAAAGCAGTAGCTCCCAGATCAGAGAGCTCAAGGACCATCTTCTGAGGTTATTAGTCATGGACTCCAGCAAAAAGCACGGCGTTGTCTTGGTCGATAAAGAAAGCTGAAGAGGAGTGTCACCAGCACTCTGGAAGGTTTGGCTTGATTGTAGGGGTGGAATATTCTATGAAAGCCTTTTGTGTATGTCCTGAAGACCTAGTGATGGCAAACAGGGGCTTACATTTATGCTAGGTAGTCCAGCAACCAGAATTGAGCTAGAAAGCAGTTCTTCACTCCTATAAACTTCACACTTGTAACATGTCTGTCTGAAAGCTCTCTGTCTCGTTAAGCCATAAAAGAACTTTCAGAGGTGTCATTTTATTCCTCACCTTAGCCTAATGTTGTTTCCTGCAGTTTTAAGAGAGCTTTGAGCATCTCCATCTTTTGTGCTTTAACAGCCATTATGATTCTGTGTTTGAATTAAATAACTCAAATTCTATATTGCCAAGAGAGTACATGAAACATGATATGCAGTGGTAATCACATCTATTGATCAGAATAAAGGATTTGTAGTTTAATCTAGTATTGAAACATATGCACAGACTGGCAAAGGTTCAGATCAGCTCTGTAGAAGACTGTTCATCCTAATCACTTAAAGCATTCAACATACCAAGTTCTTAACAGCATTCAGTTGCTACTGAAAGGAAAAATAGATCATCATATTGCCATATAAATTGCCATTCTGTAATTTTTTGCAAATTTTAGTTGAAAATTAATAAAAAGCCAAAGTGATCTGCAGTTTGAAAGGGGTATGATTTGACCTATTCTTTGTATTTGTGAAGTAGCTTTTAATGTTACAACCTTAAAAATGTTTTACCTGGCACGAATGGATTTCTGTTTTATCAGCTTATGAAAATGAAGACCATTTACTTTGGAAACCTGATGTGATCTCAGAAAGTAAAGTTAAAGAATACCTTTTTGAAACCTCCTTAAGAGCAGGAAATGAAAATATGATTGGCAGAATTCCTGAAGGACTACATACACGGGACAATGAACAAGTAGGTTTTATATCCTGTTCCATTTGTGATACAATGCTTTGTAATTAACATGTGATCTCCTTCTCTGCTTTGTATTATAAAGACACCACTACTCAATGTCTTCATTCTTTGGTTAGATATTATAGGGTCAGGATCTTACTTAAATTTTTTAAGCACATGCTTAAAAATCTTGAGTATTTGAATGTTGGCAGCCTTATGATCTATGATGTTTTTGATTGTCACACTGTTGACAAATTCAGCCTTTTTAATAATTGCATATAATGTTTTACTTTTTTTAGTTAAATCTTGCCTCAGCTTTTAAGTGGTTTTGGTTCTTCTTTTTAGATTTTCATCATTTATAAAGATAAAATCCTCTATTTTTTTTTACACTAGGTGTGTTCACTGGAAGACAAGTTTTGGAGGTCTAGACTGGGTATTAGAAAACTTTGACTCTTTCTAAAGACTTTCTTTATTTTATAGGCGCTGTATGAACTTCTTAAAAGTAGCCATAATGTTAAAGAAGCAATTGAGAGATACTGCTCAAATGGAAAGGCATCTCAGGGTAAGAGAATACTTGGTTTTTCAGAAGTGTGGTTTAAAAAAAAAGGTTTTGTGGAAAATCCTTGAGTAGGAATCAAATTCTCAAGTACATCCCTGTCATGATGACTTTAGCACAAATTAGGTGTGATCTGATCATCAGCCAGCTGGAAGTTCTGTTACAGAAGTTTGCAGTTTGTGGAAAGGCTGAGGATTTTGACCTTTGCTTCTTTTCTTCTGCAGCAGTTCTAACAATGAAACAGATTGAGGAGAGGGATGGGGAGAGATGTGATTCTGCTGCTATAAAGCAGTTCTCATCCACTATGTAGTGTCTCTTTGAAATCCTGATTGATTGCAGTCTGGTAACATTTGTATCAAGATCAGGAGAATATAGGTGGATACATAAATAAACCCCCACTCTGTGCTGACATTTGTGCTATGCCAGCCCTAAACAGGCTCTGCTCCATGGCTCCACAGGGCACTGAGAGCTTTGCTTGAGTCTGCATTGGGAAATGGCTCCCATCTTGTTTGTCCTTGTTATTTATTAATCCCTTAAACGAAAAACAGAGTCTGTCATTTAACAAAAATGAGGTTTTGTCCTTTATTTTTGCATATGTATTGTGTTAAAAGGAATGGGTTATGAACTCTGCTATAAGTTGATATTCTGGCAGATAGTCCTCTACTCAGGACTAGATCCAAAGGGAAGTTGAGTGTATGCAACTTAGGTGCTATGAGAGACAAATGTCTAATTGGTTGAATGCTGGCTGCCTACTTAAGTACCCCCCAGCTCTCCTTCTGCCCCACCACGTCCTTTCCTGGTGGAGACGAGAATTAGAGGAAAGAAGTAAAACTTTGGGTTGAGCTAAGAACACTTGAATAACTGAAATTAAAGAAAGAATGTAGTAAGAATACTAATGATACTGGTGACAATAGTAACTGTAATGGAAGGGAAGAGAGAGGGATAAAGCCCCTGAGAGGCAGGTGATGCACCGTGGCGCGGTTACTCAGTGCCTGCTGACCAATGGCCAGCCCATCCCCCAGCAGCACCTAGCCCCTCCCAGCCAGCTCTGTCACGGTAGGACACGAAATAGATTGACTCTGTATACTTATTAGAAGAGACAGAAGGCTTTATTTACGATTCCAACAGTTTCTTTTATAACATGCTGAGCTAAAAAGGTATATTATTGGTCCATGGGACTGACACTTCTCTCCATTGGTTAAGAAATAGGAAACAACACCTGGGACAGTTGTCACAGGAAAGGGAGCACTGTTTACTTAACCTGTTTTGAGAAACGGAGAGAGATGTTTTGAAAAAAAAAAGGAAACTGTTGACAGCTTTCCCTTGGGAAAAGAGTTAGCAATGATCAGCAAGCTAAAATTCTTCTGGGCTCAAAAATACCGAGCCCAGCCAGCTCCCCCCAGTTCATACCCTGGCCAAGTCGGTCTGTGTATGGAATATCCCTTTGGCCAGGTCAGGTCAGCTCTCCTAACCATGCTCCCCTGCCTCTTGGGCACCTGATCACTGCAGAGCACGGGACACCGAAACGTCCCGGATTGCACAGTTCAGGCACCAAGGAAAACATCAGTGTGTTATCAATGCTATTCTCATGCAGGATCCAAAACACAGCGCTGTATTAGCTACTAGAAAGAGAATTATCTCAGCTAAAATCAGGACACTAAGGCCAAACTGAAGGGGGCGATAGGGACTGTAAGAAGAATGCTTTGAAAACTTCATATACAGGAACAGATTGTGAGTATCAGCTGCAGGGCTGTATCCTAAATCCAGTCCTTCTCTGGAATTTAGGTTCATATTTCAGGACTGAAAAACACCTCTGTCCATTTGTGGCTTAAAGGCCAAAATTCCATCCTAAGGACTACTACTCCTGACCCATACCCCATCCCCAAGTTCAAATACACCCTCATTAAAATGGTAACGGTTAAATGGATGAGTAAGGCCTAGTAGATGAGGGAGAGGCTGTGGATGTTGTCTACCTCGACTTCAGTAAAGCCTTTGACACCATTTTGTACAGCATTCTCGTGCAGAAGCTGATAGCCCATGGTTTGGACAGGTGCACTCTTTGCTGGGGTAAAGCCATCTGGATGGCTGAGCCCAGAGAATGGTGGTGAATTATATCCAGCTGGTGTGTTCCCTAGGACTGACACTGTATTGCAGGCAGTTCTGTTTAATATCTGTATCAATGATCTGGATCAAGTGCACTCTGTCTGTTTGCAGGCAAGACCAATTTCGGTAGCAGTGCTGATCTGCGGGAGGGCAGGAAGGCTCTGCAGAGGGATCTGGACAGGCTGGATCAGGGGCTGAGGCCGATGGTGTGAGGTTCAACAAGGCCCAGGGCTGGTCCTGCCCTTGGCTCACAACAGCCCCAGGCAGTGCCACAGGCTGGGGCAGAGTGGCTGGAAAGGCCCTGGGGGTGCTATGACAGCATTTGAACATGAGCCAGGCTGTGCCCAGGTGGCCAAGAAGGCCAAGGGCATCCTGGCCTGGATCAGCAATGGTGTGGCCAGCAGGAGCAGGGCAGGGATTGTCCCCCTGTGCTGGGCACTGCTGAGGCCACACCTCGAGTGCTGTGTCCAGGGCTGGGCCCTCACTGCAAGAAAGACACCGAGGTGCTGGAGTGAGTCCAGAGAAGGGCAGTGGAGCTGGGGAAGGGTCTGGAGCACCAGTCCTGTGAGGAGCAGCTGAGGGAGCTGGGGGTGTTTTTCCTGGAGAAAAGGAGGCACAGCGGTGACCTTATCACTCCCTACACCTGCCTGAAAGGAGGCTGTGGCCAGGTGGGGATTGGCTTCTTCTCCCAGGTAACAACTGACAGGATGAGAGGAAATGGCCTCAAGATGCAGCAGGGGAAGTTTTTATTAGATATTACAAAGGACTTCATGGACAGGATTGTTAAACGTTGGAATGGATTTTCCAGGGAGGTGGTGGAATCAGCATCCCTGGGGATGTTCAAGAAACAAACAGATTAAGGCATTTAGTGCTGTCGTCTACTTGACATAGTGGTTGATCAAAGGTTGGGCTTCATGATCTTGGAGGTCTTTTCCAACCTTAATGATTTTATAATGTTGTCAGTGTCTGTTTCTTAGAATAGCCATTATACGATGATCTACTCAACCCACTGAAGCTCATTACAGTTCTCAGTATGGAAATGAAAAATACACCACTACCAGGCAAGTTTCTTAACAGTGAGACTTGACATGGGGGTATTTTCTCCTCTTCGAAGATTGAGAACTCTGTAGTAAGGAATGCAAAATTAATGGGGCTGAGAAAGAAAAAAACCAGCTGTGGAGTGGAGTGATTATTGCTGTCAGCTGGGAGTAGAAAGGTCTTGTTTTCAGTGTCTGCTTCCAGAGATACTTTGAAATGTGTGAATGCATTTTGCCCCACCAGCTTTAAATGTTAGTTGAGTGGAAACTTTTTGGATCACCAATATGAATGTAAGATATCTGAAAAATCCCTCCTTGCTTACATATATAGCCAAAGCTACAATCAAGATAGGAAATTAAGAAGAGTCTTGAATGATTTTTGTTGTTTGTCAAACCAAAATCCAGTTTTAGAAAATGCAGGTTTAATCATTAAAACCAAAACAAAACAAACAAACAAGCAAACAACAACAAAAAAAACCAAAAACAACAACAAAAACCCCAACCAAACAAAAAACCCCCCACAAAACAAAAACACAAACAAACAAAAAAGAAATTTGCAGTTTCTCCTTAAGACATCTGAAGGAGTTAGAAGAGATCTGTGCCTCTTTAGGACCAGGTCGTTATTTGTTTTTTTCTGGATTCCCTGATACCTCTTATTTTTCGAAAGCCTGGATCATGTTGAGTATAGTCCCAGTCAGTTTGTCCTGTATGGCTTCCGGACCTAGGCTTAGTGCTGAGGCACTCCTCCGTGGTGCATTATGCCTTTTCCAGGAGTGCACTAGCTCACTAGAGGGTGTATGAGGTCAGGCAAGGTGCTGTACGTTCTGGGCAGTCTGTCTCGTGCTGGATCCATTGGCTGGCTGTGTCAGGTTGCAGTTGCCCTTCTAATGACAGTTCATCCCACCCTATTTCTCAGCTGTGATTCCCAGTGCCATGCAGGCATCCAGGCTGGTAGTTGGCTGCTGGGTGAGACGTGGCCTAGACTGCTGAGTGCCTGGGAGGGCATGGGCCTAGCACTGTTCTGTGGTTGGCACAGCAGGGCTGAGCTCTGTCAGGCCTTCTTGTCTGTCGTGCTCACTCAGTCAGGACAAGGCCATCCCTCAGAACAACATTTTCGTTTGCTCTTTTTTCCAACAACCACTGTTCCTTGTGTCCTGTGTAACAAGAAATATTGAGAAAAATTACCACACTTACCACCTCAGTGATGTTACCAAACACTGTTTTTTGGATGACAGACTTACTAAGAACAATAAACCTTTGAAATACCCTTTGCACTCAAGGATGAAGAATTTCTGAAATCAAACTCTCCTAGGTCATTCTTTGTAAAGAAGAATGTTAAATTTCGGGTAGGATAATGTCTCAGTAGGTGAAATAACATGGATCTAAATAACTGAAATACTCATTTTTTAGAATGTATTTGGATAATCATCCATTAGGAACAAAAACTTTAATATTTGTAAAAGGTTGGTGAGTGAAATTGAGTTTCTCATGCTACCATTATAATTGTCTAGAAGAGATGACAGCATGGACAGAAGAAGAATGCAGAAGCTTTGAAAATGCACTTCTGATGTATGGGAAAGACTTCCATCTCATACAGAAAAACAAGGTTAGTATTTTACAGTTAAATGGAGGAGTTGGTAAATTGTATGGTACTATGTGAAGGCAATCTGTTTCTCAGAAGCCATACAGAAGAGGGAAATAAGAACCATATTAAAATAAATTTGGCATTTTTGAACTAATTTTTCCTTCTTTGCACTAATATTTCCAAATGTCATTGGAAATACTAGGCATTGTGAGATGAATCAATATATTATCTCTGAAATCAACTTAAGTTGACATTACTATTCTACTTACACATGTGCATTCCAGTCCAGTCTAAATTCGTGCCCTTCCTAGAAGTGAACAGTGTTTCTATACCATGGCTATGGGAGGGGAGAATGCATCTTTGACTAATTTATTCAGTCAGCAGGAAGGTGCAAGTTTACAGAATCAGGCTGAATTCTGTGTTTTCAGGAGGTGTAGTCATCCATAATGTTCTCTTTCCTGAGCCAAAAAGGAGTTCTAATCTTGGTTTGGATTGCTTCTGATTGACTACTCTGTGCCTGAAGAATAGGGCTTTTTTGTTATTTTTATCAAAAAGCAGTAATTGACAATATCAGTGTTTCCAAATTTCCTGTATACCTCCTTTATGCTTTTGATATGACATTAAAGATTTTTTTTTTTCTTTTGGAACCTGGTGTTTTTATTGTATCTCAGGTGAACATTTTAGGTTTGCTGTTCCGCAACAGTCTGCTGGTCTTGCCCAATGCCTGGTTTAACCCATCCTAAATAATTTGGATAGTTCAGAGTTTAAATGAACTGTACAAATAAATATTAACATATCAGAGATTAAAAATATATTTTCCAACATGGAACAAAACGTGTGTTGATGTGTCTGTCACTGTGGACCAGAATTTGTCAAAGAAATCTTCTGGGTTTTTTCCCCAGGCAAAAGGCAAGAAAGTTTAGGGAAAGTTTTGGGATGCAGCGTAAGGTGATGTCATTTTTATACAGCAAGTATCAGCTAGACAAGATTTAGTCTGTAGAGGAACTTAACAAGATGTATTTCCTTATTACTGCAGTGCAATCTTTGTTAAGTGGGACTTTATGCATTAGCATATGGACGCCTGTTAATTTCTTCCCCTTCCTGGTACGTCTGTGCCTAAACTAGCGAGGTTTACTACTGCACTCAAGGCATTNAAACTAACAATATTGCAAGAGTGGGAATTTGGAAGATGACAAAACCTAAGTCTTCACGTTAATCTTGTCAATTCTTCTTGTTGCCCTTTAGGTAAGAACCAGAACAGTTGCTGAGTGTGTGGCTTTCTATTACATGTGGAAAAAGTCAGAACGTTATGATTACTTTGCTCAGCAAACAAGATTTGGAAAGAAGAAATATAACCATCATCCAGGAGTTACGTAAGTAAAATGTTCTTGGAATGTGTTTTCTGTTGCAAATCATAAACTGAGAAGACTTCCCCCCCACCCCACTTCTGTTATTGCACTGTAAAGCTTCAGTGGCTACAGCAACTGAAATTAATCTATCATCATTTATAGCTCTTGTTTTCCAGTTATATAATACATTATGGATGCTATATTCTTTTNAATACTAGGCATTGTGAGATGAATCAATATATTATCTCTGAAATCAACTTAAGTTGACATTACTATTCTACTTACACATGTGCATTCCAGTCCAGTCTAAATTCGTGCCCTTCCTAGAAGTGAACAGTGTTTCTATACCATGGCTATGGGAGGGGAGAATGCATCTTTGACTAATTTATTCAGTCAGCAGGAAGGTGCAAGTTTACAGAATCAGGCTGAATTCTGTGTTTTCAGGAGGTGTAGTCATCCATAATGTTCTCTTTCCTGAGCCAAAAAGGAGTTCTAATCTTGGTTTGGATTGCTTCTGATTGACTACTCTGTGCCTGAAGAATAGGGCTTTTTTGTTATTTTTATCAAAAAGCAGTAATTGACAATATCAGTGTTTCCAAATTTCCTGTATACCTCCTTTATGCTTTTGATATGACATTAAAGATTTTTTTTTTTCTTTTGGAACCTGGTGTTTTTATTGTATCTCAGGTGAACATTTTAGGTTTGCTGTTCCGCAACAGTCTGCTGGTCTTGCCCAATGCCTGGTTTAACCCATCCTAAATAATTTGGATAGTTCAGAGTTTAAATGAACTTTACAAATAAATATTAACATATCAGAGATTAAAAATATATTTTCCAACATGGAACAAAACGTGTGTTGATGTGTCTGTCACTGTGGACCAGAATTTGTCAAAGAAATCTTCTGGGTTTTTTCCCCAGGCAAAAGGCAAGAAAGTTTAGGGAAAGTTTTGGGATGCAGCGTAAGGTGATGTCATTTTTATACAGCAAGTATCAGCTAGACAAGATTTAGTCTGTAGAGGAACTTAACAAGATGTATTTCCTTATTACTGCAGTGCAATCTTTGTTAAGTGGGACTTTATGCATTAGCATATGGACGCCTGTTAATTTCTTCCCCTTCCTGGTACGTCTGTGCCTAAACTAGCGAGGTTTACTACTGCACTCAAGGCATTTTGGATTCGCCACTGATGTTTCTGTATGTTTGAAAACACTTAAATCTATTTCACTGCCAGACTCTATTGGATAGAGTGGTAAAACTGGAACTGTGGGTGATGTGATGATGTGAAATGTTTCTGCATCAAAAAGCACCTAAAAGTCGAAGTAATGACTTTTTCTCCAAGAATCTGACTTAATATAGCACCTTCATTTTGGGGAAAGAGACAAACAGTTAACATAGATCAAAATGAGTCTTTTCAGTCCTTGATACCTACTCAACAAGGCTACAGTTTTACTTTATTTAAGTATTTATTGTTGTGGTTTGACAACTCTGTTGCCAAAGCCTCCACTTTCCCCAAAGGACTTTCCCAAGAGGAATACATACCCAGTCTTTTGTGCTTCACTCCTCTTAGATCATTCATTTGCTCAGCTTCTTCTGTAGTAAGAGAGGGTATATCTTACAGTTTTTAAAATGTTTA
>WBMY01010509.1:105038-116492 GCA_013397315.1 Donacobius atricapilla | reverse complement strand
AGGCGGGGCCCGGCGGCCTCGGGGCTCCCCGCGTGGGCAGGGGAAGCTCCGGCTCCGCGGCCGCCTCCCTCCGGCGCCGGGCAGCCCTCGTGGCTCCCCCGGGCCCGCGGACAGGCAGCACTCACCCGTGGCAGACGGCCCGTGCAATGCCGCCCTGACGCTCTCCCGTCCCCCTGCCAGCAGCGCAGAGCCCCCTCCCCGCCGCAGACAGGGACGATCTCGGTTCGACCGAATCATTTGGAGTGTGTGGGGGGGGGCGGAGGGTGTAAAGCTGACCCAGCTCGCTGTGCAGAACGGACAGACCCTTGTTAATAATGCCCCAGAGCTCTCCCCGGAAACTGAGGAGCTGTCAAAGGCGGTAGAGATTAGGGGACCCAAGTACGAGCATCCCTGCGCTCGCAGATAAAGGTGTTGCTTCTGTTCTGGGGGAGATATTGAAATTTTAATCTTTAGGGTCACGTGACTCATTAAATAATTAATGCAGATAGTCAGGAATGGATCTGTGGCCGTCAGTCCTCACTAGGAGTGATTCTCTCAGAAGTGAAACTCAACTCCTTATTACTGGAGTTTGTTTTTCTTTCTATCTTTTTTTTTTTTTCCCTTCCCTTAAAAATCCCCCCACCTGATTATTCTTGAAAGATTCTAAACTTCTTAAGCAAGCAATAGGGTCTGTGTTGGTAAGTAGGTAGTGTGCATTTCTAGCTTGATGACTTTAATTGTTTGTGCTTGCTTTGTCTGCTGAGCATTTGCTTAACCAGTTTAATATTTAGAAATGTTAAATCTTTGTTTTAGTTGCCTTGTGGTCACATTACGGCTTTTGGTGATTAAGTGTTACGGAGGCAAACACACTTGATAATGTTCTAATTCACACTGTGGAAGGCTGGGTGCCACAGTGCAGGAGGACCTGCTTTGTTCAATTTTCCTGGCGTTAATAAATCACCGTCTCTTAATACATGGCCAAAAAAGCAATGGAAAGGCAGCGAGCATTGCAAAGGAAAAGTCATAGGCGAATTTCTCTATGACTCATTAGTCTGAACGATTTATGTACGAACTTAGAGTGCCGCAATGAATATTAGAGTTTGGGATAACAACAAACTAAAAAAAAAAGTCATAGTTTTTGTAGAGTGGTTTATTGCTACTTAGCAACTCTTTCAAGAAACAGCATACTTTAAAGGACCGTGGCAGTGTAAAATATGGTAGCGTGACCTAATAGCTCCAAAATAAATAACAGAAAGTCGCTGGCACCATTTTCAGATACGCGCTCCGTATTTAACACGAGAGGGACAACCCAGTCACGATACGCTTGATCGATGATTATTGCTGTTTGTAACATGATTATTGATTAGGGATCAAAACGGCTGAGGTACAACTTTGAGCCTAAAATGCCCGGGGGTTCCCCCTGTGCTGGAGCCGAGTGGAAGGAAAGGTAGAGCTAAGAATAACCCCAGGAAGCAGCGCCCGGGCGCTGCGATTGCAGTTCGAACTTTCAATTTTCTTTTGTGTTTGCCAGTAGATTTTAACAGTCAGCGCTCGCAAATTTATGAGACAGCAATAAACAGTTTAGTAGGCTATTATTGCATGATTTTATGTAGACTGGAGTTCAACACCAAATTTAAAATTATTAGCGTAATTATGGAACTACTAAATTACCAAAGCAACGTATCTGCTCGAAAAGTTCTCCCAAGACAGACTTAATATTTCCAGGGCGCAGATAACACCCTTCAGCAAGAACGGTGTTATTTAATTATTAGCATTTACATTTACTCTCGATTGTAAGACGCTTTAGTTGGGTTTTATTAGCAAGACTGAATACGGGGGTACATTATTATATCTGACAAATTCACATGTAAAAGTGATTCAGTAAGTGGCATGCAAATGACCTGACTATTGTCTTTTTTGTCTTAGCGATATTGTTTATTTTAGGGGAAAAGAAGCGGCCCAGTATTTTCCCCTCCGTCAATGGCTTTCAGTGATGTCGGTTTTTTCGTTGCTTTTTTTTTTTGTGCGGTTTTTTTCTGTTTTGTTTTGTTTTGGTTTTGGTTTGTTTTTTTTTTTGTTTTTTTTTTTTTTTAGCATTTGGGCCCGATCCCGCTTTACTGAGGTCAATTGTTAGTCTTTTACTGAGCTTGTGGTGGCAGGATTGGGCCCCGGCTAACCGTTTGAATAAAAGCCCAGCCACAATACGCCCCGCATTTAAACTGGAACCCTTTCCGAGTTTTATTCAGCAGAGATGAACACCACGACTTGTGTTTAATGTCTGTTCTTGATTAAATGATCCTAAACAAAGGTTTCCCAGAGGAAAATAAAGCAGACATTCATGTAACAAGAGTTAGGAATGACAATATTTCCAAACACTTGGAGACAGAAGGCATAGCTGTCTACGGGGGAAGAAAAAAAAAAAAAAAGGGAAAAAACCAAACCCAAACAAACGACCGCNAAACACACCCAAAACAACCGCACGCTTTTATTTCTCAGCTCCCCGTGCGTTTCACCCGGGTGGGAATCCACGCTCCTCGCGGGAACCCGAGCCCGCTCCATCCTTGCCCGCCCCTCTCCATGCTCTCCCAGAGCACCCGGCAAACCATGTATTGCCAATGAAGGAGCAAAATACCTCCCCCTGCCCTCCCCGGTAAGGCGCTGTTTGTTGCTTGTTTACAGGGAGCCCCGAAACGAAGCCGCTCGGCCGGGGCGGTGGAAGAAGCTGGGAGCGCCTCAGCCCAACCCTGCGCAGCTGGAGGAGGTAAGAACCGGGCAGCGGCCGCTGCCTTTGCGCCCGTGGCAGCTGAAAGAATGCGATTTGCCTGGTACCTGCATGAAGAACAAGACTGCTGGAATGAGATTTTTGTTGTTGTTGCGATAAATATTTAACCTAGCTGGGATTTTTTTTCTCGATTGGCTCTATTCATCTTCCGTGGGTGGTGAATGCGCGTGTCTGGGCAGACAAAGAAGTGTACGGGACCTGAGTGATCGCCATCCTTATAAAGGCATTGGGGACAGGAAGGATGCAAAGTCATCTGAAGAGCGAAAGAGTTAGAGAATTTCTTTGTCCGTTCTTAGCTCCTTCCGAAATCAAAGGCACCGGGCGAGGGAGAGAGGGTTGGAGCCAGTTCGGTGTTGAATGGCTGCTTATCGCGGCTTGTCTGTTCGCCTCCTCCTCGAGGAGTTCCGCAGTCCTGCAAACGAGAAGTGCATGTGGGGATGTTAGAAAACCTGATTTTTGTCTGCGTGCATACAACAGAATGGTTCGCGAATAGATTTCGGGTATTTGTCCATCCTGGCCTGCTTTGCATTGTGTGGAGGTCGGTGTCTGGTGGTTCGGAGTTGCCGAAGTCCTTGATGCGCTTGGTCCTCTGGCAGGAGAAAAGAAATGCTTTCCATAGTGACCATATTGTTTTTATGCCGGCCGTCGAGAGGGGAGGATTACATAGAATTAGCTCAAACTCCTGCTAGATTTACCTGCTTCTTTTTGGATGTTGATGTACAATTAGTGTATTTTACTACCTTTTAAAAGCGGCCATAAATTACGGGACTACAAGGGCTCTTTGTGTTGGCTTAATGAGCTGCTTAAATCTTAACTACAATAAGGCGCTGCAAATGTCTATTCACGCTTGTGTTCGGAAATTGAAAGCGAAAACACGGTACGAAGGAACCTTCCTCCGGTGGCATGTCCCCACAGCTTTGCGGGCCGAGATATCTGGGATTCCTTAACTGACCCAACACCGGCAGACTCAGCTGACTCTGAGCAGAACTTCTCTCACAAGGGCACAGTCGATAACGCTGCTCTTTTTATCTACTTGGGAATGATCAAAGACCAACTTTATCAGACGCACGGATTTAGGTAAACAGCTCTGCGTCCCAGCAGATTGCAAATCTTTCGAGGTAGAGAGGAAATAAGTACTTATATCGTACGGGTGATTCCCATTTCATCTCCACATGGGAATGATAGACACACCTCTTACCAACTGACATAAAAGTAAACTTGAAGCACAGTAAAAATTCTAAATCTGATTATATTGAAGATAACTTTAAATAGCATTAATGCTAAGAGTGGTTATTAATGCCAGAACGGGCACAAAGGATCTCCCTTAATGAAGGCGTGTTATGAACTCAGATCTGTTTGTTGTTACTGAGGCTGGAATTTAAACTCAGCTCCAAGCCATGTGTATAAAGCGTAAAAAAATCAGTAGCACACCTACTGATAAACTCCACATTTTTTTTTTCTACTAGGAACAGTATTTCGAGTCTCCAAATCATCAAGGTAATAAAACACAACGTTGAGTGTCCAGGAACAGGAACAAAGCAATAAATGGGGTGGCGAGGGAAGTCTGCCGCCTGGGTCTTGCAAGATCATTTGAATTTGCATCTGAAACCTCGCAATCACTCTACTAGGGCAAAGAAAACTTTCTCCAAATTCGGCGGAAGGGAATAATTTTCAGCTGCAATTCAGGACAGCACAAAGTTGGGCAGACTCCCCCTTCTGCCTTCCCAAAGCACACTCTGTGAAGGTATTCACACGTCAAGAAGTTACTTTTCTTAAGAATTAATTAGTTTCCTCACTATATACACCAAGTTAATTGTTAAACAGTAGTTTTAGGATTAACTTGACCATTAATACCAATAAAGATGTTCACAGAAACAGGGTTTTGAAGCCAATAGCCGCAGCTAGCGTTAAGGCATTTCAGATGACTTATGATTGTGATTTATTGCTTTTGTAGTTTCTATTTGCTCAAGACTGTAAGTTCTAAAGCCATCTTTCTACTTTTGACGCAAAGCAGTCGATTACTTTTTTACAGCAGCCCCAAGAAAGACTTGCTTTGCTTTTTTCAACATCTGCTCCCTTCCCCATTAACTTCAGTTCCATTGTTGCAGAAGAACTTCTCTGTACGTTTCTTCTATGGGACGTAAACGCACCAAATTTAAAAGAGCCGCGATTCTTTCTCAAGCAAATATCGGCCTTGGTTTACAATAAGTATGAGAGCTGTGGAGTTACCAGGCATGCTGATAGTTACAGACTCGGGCATCTTGAGCGTGCCTAATGCCCTCTCATTCTAAAAAGTCTGCAATTTTTATTCCAATTCCTAGTGAGGGATAATATACGTATACCCTGGCACTAGCTTAGTCACTTCCATATGAAAAATTGCGAAGTTTTCTCCTGCTGTAACGTCATGCTGACTTTGCTGCAATGCCACTACTGTACACTGTTACGAATGGGTTTACATTCCAGCGGCCCACTTATACAATCCAGGCGAGAGTATAACAAGGCTTGTCCATAACACTAAAAGTTGTATTTAAAAAGAAAACTCCTTCCATTCTGCCCAACGAAGTGTAGGTGAAACAGTAAGAGGGGATATGTAGTTAGCTTCTTTAAGCTCATGGGAGACAGTGGAAAGATTTAGGCAAGGGTGTATACACGATGATGCACAATGCTAGAGTCACAGAATTGAACCAGGAGCACGTTAAAAGCGTGAACTATCTGATTTACTTTGACTCCTTCCAGAAAAGTTGTGTGTGTGGAGGGTTTCTTTTGTTTGTTTAGCTTATTGTGTCAATAGCACAAGTTAAACAATCTTACAGGGAAGATGTGATGGGTTCACACACAGGCGAAGTTGCCTGGCTCACGGGCCACGTACAACTTTGCTTTTTTCTTTTTTTCTTAATTTTTTCTCCCTTAGGCAAGGAACTCCCCCTCCCCAATTTTTTTTTTCCAATGTTAGAAACCTATAATTTTGTGCCTCACTCAAACTAGCTGTATAGGAAATGCGTAAGCACAGGTTTAACAGCAAGGTCCCAAAAGATTTTGCAAAATTCAGAGGCACGCCAGTGAAGGAAGGTGTATTCTTCATAGTGTGTTACGAGGACAAAAATCAACTAGCCTCTTAGAAGAGACTCTTTTTTGCCTTTGTCAGGTAATTATAGGTCTTTTTAGTTTCTACAGGAGCCCTGATGTAGCGTGTGGGAGTTGAGCAAGCCCTGTNCCCCTAAAACTCTCCTTTAACATATTGGGTTAAGGCTTTAAAAAGCGAAGGCTCGCGCTAAGAAACCCTGTTCCTTCAATGATTCCCTATTTCAAATAAAAGGATTTAAGTTGACGTATGACCACGTGAGCACATAATACAGCGCATTATTGTGGCATTTGGAGTGGAGACCCGGTCTGGCTCCGTCTGCGATTACGCTTTTCCAGTTTCTGTTCAGAGCAAGCACTGCTTTCTATTATTTTTTTTTTCTCCTGCCCCCATCCGTCCCCACAAGAGCTGGCCGTTTCGCTGACAGCTTTCGTTCCTTATGGAAAGGTTATTGTCGAGCCGAGAGGACGAAATGCTTCGTTAGAAAGGATGGATTTTATTTTAAGGTATTTCCGTTGATTGTTCATTTATGTGGTGAGTTATTGCTGTTCGAGGCAAAGGTCAGTAGCAGAGGCTGGAGTGAGTGCGTGTGTGTGCGTGCGGGTGTGTGTGCACCCGGAGCCAGGCTGCTTTCCCCTTTGTTTCAATTTGCTGTGGTAAATATTCAACTCTACCCTTGCAGCGAGCAGAGCAGGCAGAGTTTGCTTCTTTATTTATTTTTCTCCATAGAGATCCCACACTGCTGTTGATGGCCAGCTGCCTCCGCTACAGCCCCTCGATTGCCATTTTACCATTATTTATGACCGGCCAGAGATAGGAAGCCTCTTTTATTGTCGTGTTTGAATATTTCCCCCCGTAATTTTATTCTAGTATTTTGTTTGCGTTTTTGTGTGTTTGTTTATTTATGTGTTTGGGCAAGTCGGAGAAAACGATGTGGGGGGTGTGTGATGCTCCTCGGTCGGGGTCGTGCTCGAGTGTGCGGCGGCGGTTGTTGTTTTATGGATGTTTGTTCGGCCGCTGCCGCTCCGTAAATCGATGACTGTGCGATCGTGCTGCCATTTTATTTATGATGCTTTAGTGGTACTTTGTTTATTGTGCGCGGAGCGCTGCATGAGTGCTCAGCTCTATGGCAAAGCTTCCCCTTCCCAAATGAGCCAAGGCGCTCCTCTTTATTTCTCAGCGGTGAGAAGGAGCTGAACCAAGAGCCAGGCACGGCTTCTAGCAATAAATCACCCTTGGAAAAGTGGGGGTTTATTCTGCCTCTCTGAGCGGGGATCTGGAAAGAGAGAATAAAAAGGAGAGGAGTGGAAAGTACCTTCTAGGAAAACATATACTAGCTCTAAATTAATATCCATGCCGTTGCTAACGTAAATATAGATACATCCATATATATAGATATGTAAGTATTTGCATATACTTATCAATAGGAATGCGTGGATATAAATGCGCTTTAAATGACAAAAATCAAAGATTATTTGGCCATCCAAAGAGGGCAAAATGCTAAATGAAACCCTATTTCCCCGGTGTGCCCCGGCTTTGGGAAAGGTTGGAGCCCTGGGACTCGCTTTCCTCCAGTTCTCTCCACGCCTCTCGCTTATTCCTGTTGAGCCATTTTGTGTCCAGTAACGCGCTGTTTGTAATTGCTCGTCTTCTAAGGGGTCAGAAAGAGAGGGGGAGAGGGGAAAAAAAGTGAACGATTATAAAAACTCCGCTGAGAGCACACAAAAAAAGGTTATTTCCACTCGGAGCTATTCGCGGCCATTCTGCAGAGACCTTCAGGGTGATATTTGGGATGGTTATGTTTTCCTGCTCTTTAAAGCATCTCTCGAAGCAGAACTGACCCAAATAAATATTATTTCCCCTCCTCGCCGCACTAAAGTACAGCGTCTCTTCAGCAAAGGAAGGAGAGCTCTTTTGCTCCCATTGTGAGTCTAAAAGCCAAGATCGGAGTTGCCCTATTTTGAAATGGGCCAAGATGTGCCTCAAAAAATAAAATCCAAGCTTTAATTGCAACTAAATTACTTGGCAGCCTTTCCTCTGATTTATGACCCAGTTTGGATGCATATTGACCCAGTTAAAACACTCATAAATAATACAGTCCCGCTCTAGAGTAAAAGAAAGCAANTGTGTGGGGAAGGTTGGTAACCGTCCCGTTTAGAAGGGGGCTGGAAATAATAGCATTAAGATTTGGGCTTTCTTCGGGGCTTGCCCAGGACATGCGACGTGGAGCAGAGTGGCGGGCCTGGGGAGCAAATGCCGCTTAATTAGGCTAAGTATCAAAGTGCAGCGTTACAAGAATTCTCACCTTCCAATGGGTTTTGTGTAAAGAAATATTGCTGTGGGAGGAAAGAGAGTGTGTGTGCGTGCGGGTGTGTGTGCACCCGGAGCCAGGCTGCTTTCCCCTTTGTTTCAATTTGCTGTGGTAAATATTCAACTCTACCCTTGCAGCGAGCAGAGCAGGCAGAGTTTGCTTCTTTATTTATTTTTCTCCATAGAGATCCCACACTGCTGTTGATGGCCAGCTGCCTCCGCTACAGCCCCTCGATTGCCATTTTACCATTATTTATGACCGGCCAGAGATAGGAAGCCTCTTTTATTGTCGTGTTTGAATATTTCCCCCCGTAATTTTATTCTAGTATTTTGTTTGCGTTTTTGTGTGTTTGTTTATTTATGTGTTTGGGCAAGTCGGAGAAAACGATGTGGGGGGTGTGTGATGCTCCTCGGTCGGGGTCGTGCTCGAGTGTGCGGCGGCGGTTGTTGTTTTATGGGTGTTTGTTCGGCCGCTGCCGCTCCGTAAATCGATGACTGTGCGATCGTGCTGCCATTTTATTTATGATGCTTTAGTGGTACTTTGTTTATTGTGCGCGGAGCGCTGCATGAGTGCTCAGCTCTATGGCAAAGCTTCCCCTTCCCAAATGAGCCAAGGCGCTCCTCTTTATTTCTCAGCGGTGAGAAGGAGCTGAACCAAGAGCCAGGCACGGCTTCTAGCAATAAATCACCCTTGGAAAAGTGGGGGTTTATTCTGCCTCTCTGAGCGGGGATCTGGAAAGAGAGAATAAAAAGGAGAGGAGTGGAAAGTACCTTCTAGGAAAACATATACTAGCTCTAAATTAATATCCATGCCGTTGCTAACGTAAATATAGATACATCCATATATATAGATATGTAAGTATTTGCATATACTTATCAATAGGAATGCGTGGATATAAATGCGCTTTAAATGACAAAAATCAAAGATTATTTGGCCATCCAAAGAGGGCAAAATGCTAAATGAAACCCTATTTCCCCGGTGTGCCCCGGCTTTGGGAAAGGTTGGAGCCCTGGGACTCGCTTTCCTCCAGTTCTCTCCACGCCTCTCGCTTATTCCTGTTGAGCCATTTTGTGTCCAGTAACGCGCTGTTTGTAATTGCTCGTCTTCTAAGGGGTCAGAAAGAGAGGGGGAGAGGGGAAAAAAAGTGAACGATTATAAAAACTCCGCTGAGAGCACACAAAAAAAGGTTATTTCCACTCGGAGCTATTCGCGGCCATTCTGCAGAGACCTTCAGGGTGATATTTGGGATGGTTATGTTTTCCTGCTCTTTAAAGCATCTCTCGAAGCAGAACTGACCCAAATAAATATTATTTCCCCTCCTCGCCGCACTAAAGTACAGCGTCTCTTCAGCAAAGGAAGGAGAGCTCTTTTGCTCCCATTGTGAGTCTAAAAGCCAAGATCGGAGTTGCCCTATTTTGAAATGGGCCAAGATGTGCCTCAAAAAATAAAATCCAAGCTTTAATTGCAACTAAATTACTTGGCAGCCTTTCCTCTGATTTATGACCCAGTTTGGATGCATATTGACCCAGTTAAAACACTCATAAATAATACAGTCCCGCTCTAGAGTAAAAGAAAGCAAGAAGAGTTCTGGAGGAAAGGGGAATTTCGACGAGTTGTGTAAATAACTTCAGTCTGTTGAGCAAATAGCAAAGAGTGCGTTGCTTCTCTAGCGTTAGAAAATATAAACAACAATTTAGATTGACCACGGCATGCTTCGATTGTCCAGTCCTTCTCTAATTCAGCTGACACCCCCTTCTAACTCTCTAACGACTAGGACAGGCACCACTTCCAGAACGGGCCCCCTTCTCCCTCAACTCCCCGCTTTGCTATTTCCTCTCTAGGAGATCCCCCAGAACCAGCCCTGAATTATGGTGCTGCCTGCCTCCATTTCGGGGCATACAAGGACAAGGCGCTTTACAGGCATTATTTTATTCGGAAAATAGTAATTCGGGGAGGTGGGGGGAGGGAGAGTAGGGAGTGCCACAGAGTGAGACTCTTCAGGGAGAAAAGGCAGGTCATTTCTGACTCTGAAATCAGTCCCAAACACTGCCCCTCCATCCCCGAGCTGAGCCCTATCACTCTCCCCGGAATGGAGCAGAAAGAAAATATTCGGCCTCTGGGAGGGAAAGACAGACAAAAGCAGCAGGGATCTGTGCGTTGGGACACTTATCCCGACATCATAGGAGACATAAAAAAAAAATAATCATCTTCTCATGTTTAAAATTACCTCTTTGGGGAGAGAGGGGGCGTGGGGAAATGGGTCTAATTGGAGAAATCTCGCAAAATACTCTTTGCAGGCAGTAAGATGAATGGAAGAGACACTTCCATATTCCTGTGAACCACTTCGGTTCTCACGATTGAAGTCCTTACATATCCTTTCATTTTTAAAAAACCTCCCCCCGCTTCCCGTTCCCCTTTTTTAAATACAAACATTTAGTCAGAATATCCAGCTGGAGATGGCTCCCAAGTTGAAACGCGCTCCTAGGAAAAACTCGCCCGGCTTTCGGCGGGACCCCCCAAACCGGCAGGGTCCCCGGTGTCCGCAGGTTTCGGCAGTCCCCGTCTTTTCTCTCCCTGTCCAAATCCTCCTCGCCAGTCCGGGGGGCTTCGTCGGGGCGCAGCGCTGCCTCTCAGTATTTGCCTGGGCCAGTGGGCGAATGGCAGATCAGCAGTTTCAGAAGAAAGTGTGGGGTTGATTATTGACTAAAAAGACTTTTTTTTTTTTTTTCCTTCCAAAGCAACATTCACAGGATTGTTTGAAGCAAAACGCATACGAAGGATTTTTGCCTCTTCTCTCCTCCTACGCTGGCCGCTTCCCCTTTCATGTGGTGCCTTCTCACTTATGCCATAAGGAGCAAGTGTTTTCTGTTTTAGTGCTCTGTTTACAGCTTTGGTGCACGAAGTCATAAATCTTGCATAGCCATAAATGACAAAAACCATTGGTATGCGTAAGAGGCCACCCCAGCCTTATAGTGCTTTTTATTTCTCGCTTCCCCCTCGCTTTGTTTGTGTTTAAAGATGACGCTGGGTTCCCTTGTGCTTTAAACGGACTAGTTATATTTATAATGCCTTAATTAACGAAGTAACGTCAAGTTTTCACCTAGATTTTACGCGCAGGCTCTGCTTAACGCACAGACCCCCGTTACCGTCTGCCAGACGGGCAGGACCTGCAACTTCGTTTAAGTTCTCGTTTGCGCGGCGGCTGCCGCGCTTCTGTTGCGGGGAGCTGGGGGTACGCCACCACCCCCAAACCCCGTGGAGCCCAGGGAAGAGGCGAGCGCCTTCCCCAGCCGTGCCGAG
>WBMY01010509.1:89618-100811 GCA_013397315.1 Donacobius atricapilla | reverse complement strand
CGGGGGGGGGGGAGGGGAGGGTGGGGGCTTTTTTACCCTCTGAGTTCACCCCATGAAACTTTTGGAAAGTGCTTGCCATCACTCAGCTTATTCACTGAGGGGAGCTCAGTGAAAAAAACCCACCTCATATAAAACTTTCCCAGCCTTGCAGAATGGGTCTGAACTGACTTTGCTTCCTAGTGGCAGAACCACTTGTGCCCTCCAGCATCTATCACATTTCTTAGGTAATCCTCCCTTCAGTAAATCATGTCAGTGTGGAGCAGCCCAGGCCTTAAGCCAGAGGCTTGTCCCAAGTACTTTGTTGGCATGGTGCTGTTAGATTAATAAGACAGTGACCTATCTCTGTTGAAGTGTAACGGGAATAAAATAGCTCATAATCATGTGCAGGCAGGATCAATGCCCTGCATGCAGCCAGAACCTCTTCCTATTTTAATAAGCTGATTGGCAAAGTTACAAGCCTGGTAAACAAAAATCATTCCAGAGTGCTATAAACTTCAGCCCATAAAACATTATTTGAGGGATGGAAGTGTGTTTCAATGCTTTTATTACTCAAGGAAACCCAAACTGATAACAACAGTGCTAGCTCCAAAGCCCAGAAGTCAGGCTTATTCTGACTTCCTCCTCTTTTTTGCTTAAATGTGCCTTGGAAATAAAGTTCAAAACTTTAGCAAATGTTGTGCCAGTCTGCTTTTTAAAGCTGTGGTAACACAGCTATTTACAGCCTTCCATATAATGTACTTATTTTATTTAAAAGCAGCAACATTTAAATATATCTCTATGCCTATATGCAAGCCTAGGCTACAGTATGTTCTTCTTTATATATATTATACTTCCCAATCACGACCATATGTTCAAGCTATGTACCAGACATGATAAAAAACATCCACTATACTGACAATTCTATATTTATATATTAAAATTAGGTATTGTAGATACCTAACTTTCAGGCATTTGTAGCTGATGTGTGTATATATATATATATACACACACACATATGACTTCAGAAAAGAGAGATTTAGGTCTTTACAGGAATGGAGAGAAGGTAGTTCTTGAAGACCCTGATCCCACTATGTCAGCAGAGCCACAGAGTTCACTTTCAGAGTTTCTAAACCTCACTGAGTTTCCTTGAACCTTCCTTGCTCCTCTTTACCAAGCTCAAGATACATTGCATGCTGTCATTCTTAAGGAAAACAAGTGTAGTCATATAGTGACACTATTGAAGTGAAGGAACTATTTAGAGGCTTGGAGTTTGGCACAACTGAGCTCATGCCATTGGGGAGTACTCGTTGCACGCATGGGCATTCATCTTGACTTTGGGAGCTGAACTCTCCAGGTGCTGGTGTTGTTGGCCATTTTCTCATGTTGCCATGTGTAGGTTTGCCATGCTGATTGTGTTCTTTGTGTGATTTACATAGGTGAGAGTTGTGCTGGTGATAAAAGCCCTCCGGGGCAAGCCTCCTCTAAGCGAGCCCGTACAGCTTACACAAGTGCCCAGCTGGTAGAACTGGAAAAGGAGTTCCACTTCAATAGGTACCTTTGCAGGCCACGAAGGGTAGAAATGGCTAATTTGCTCAATCTCACAGAAAGACAGATCAAAATCTGGTTTCAAAATCGCAGAATGAAATACAAAAAGGATCAAAAGGGAAAGGGTATGATGACCTCTTCAGGAGGACAGTCCCCAAGCAGAAGCCCCGTCCCTCCAGCTGCTGGGGGATATCTAAACTCTATGCATTCTTTAGTAAACAGTGTTCCCTATGAGCCCCAGTCGCCTCCACCATTTAACAAGCCTCATCAAAACACCTATGGCATCCCTGCATCGTATACTGCTCCTCTTAATAACTGCCCACCTCCTCAAAAGAGATACACGGGGACAGCAGCTGTGACACCTGAATATGATACTCATCCTCTTCAAGGCAACGGTTATGGGAATCCACACATACAGGGAAGCCCCGTCTATGTAGGGGGCAACTACGTGGAGACCATGACCAATTCTGGGCCTTCCATCTTTGGTCTAACTCATCTCCCTCATCCTCCCTCTGCCAACATGGACTACAGCGGGGCTGGGCCAATGGCCAACAATCACCACCATGGACCTTGTGATCCACATCCAACATACACAGACCTTACCACTCACCATCCTTCTCAGGGAAGAATTCAGGAAGCGCCCAAACTCACTCATCTGTAAGAGACAGGAGTCACTAAGAGGAACACCAAGCCCCCAAGTTTTGGAAAGTACTCATCCCTTCCCTTCTCTCTCCTCCCCCAACATGTGCCCTCCCCTTTCCTTCTCGTTTCTTTTGTTCGTTTTGGTTTGTTTTGTTTCCTTTCGTACAAGCGTTTTCTAGTTTATGTGACGTAGCAATATTTGTTGCTTGAATTGCTCTATAGTTTCACTAGTGGATATTTATCTTCTTGAACTGTAGCCTTGCGTCTCACTTTGGGAGTATGCAGAGGCTTTATACTTTACCTTCTACACTTTTATCAAAACAGGGTATATGAACAAATTTTCTATAAAAGGAATTCTTAAATGTGAATTTGTTCGTACATGATTGATCCCACGGGGAAGCAATTTTTTTTATTGCACTTCTTTTAAATAGCAAGAAAGACATCAAAAGCGCTTGGACAGGGACTTCTTGGACAATTATTGATACGTGTAAGTCTTTCAATGTGTGTATGCTGGTGAACATTCAGATTTATTTATATTTTTTTTTTTCGCAAACATTGAATAATCTAAGTGTTTAAAAATTTTATTTATCCCCATTTGTTCATATTTATATATATATAAAATATCTGTACCCTGAATATTCAGGAGGCCATATATTAGATGGCATATCGGCACGTGTTAGAAATATCATTTGAAAGGAAACTATTAACTCCTTTTATTAAAAATAGTGATAATAATGATGATGACGATGCAATAAAATCCGGGAAAAAAGATCGCGGTTTGAATATGCTTGTAACATCCAGCTAGGCAAAAAGTGTGTGAAGCTGAANGGGGCCTCCTGGCCGGGGGGCTGGCGCCCTGGGCCGGGCGGCGGAGGCGGCGGAGCCCCGGCAGCCCCGGGGAGCAGGGGCCGAGAGCAGGGTCCGGCCGAACCGCGGGAGCGCTGGGGGGTGGATGCGCGCACTGCCGCTCCTTCCGCTCGGTACCCCCGCCGTTTTCCCCGTCTCCTTTTAGAAGTGGGTTTTNTTACCTTCTACACTTTTATCAAAACAGGGTATATGAACAAATTTTCTATAAAAGGAATTCTTAAATGTGAATTTGTTCGTACATGATTGATCCCACGGGGAAGCAATTTTTTTTATTGCACTTCTTTTAAATAGCAAGAAAGACATCAAAAGCGCTTGGACAGGGACTTCTTGGACAATTATTGATACGTGTAAGTCTTTCAATGTGTGTATGCTGGTGAACATTCAGATTTATTTATATTTTTTTTTTTCGCAAACATTGAATAATCTAAGTGTTTAAAAATTTTATTTATCCCCATTTGTTCATATTTATATATATATAAAATATCTGTACCCTGAATATTCAGGAGGCCATATATTAGATGGCATATCGGCACGTGTTAGAAATATCATTTGAAAGGAAACTATTAACTCCTTTTATTAAAAATAGTGATAATAATGATGATGACGATGCAATAAAATCCGGGAAAAAAGATCGCGGTTTGAATATGCTTGTAACATCCAGCTAGGCAAAAAGTGTGTGAAGCTGAAAAGGCTAGATTTGTTTTGAAAGTTATACATTCCTTGCTGCTCACGTTCTGGAAAAAAAAAATAAAGTTTTTATTCTGAATAATAAAGAGTTAAGAACATGTTCTTCGAAGCACAGGGGAATGGAGAGCCCTTCATGACGTGGGGAGCTAGGAAACTCGTCTGTAAACTCACACGAGGATCTGCTCACCCGAAGGGCCCTGCGACGCCTTTTCAGCATTTCGTANTTTTTTCCCCCCGAATCATTATGATTTTTAAATATTTTACTGATTTCATTCTTGCAGAGCCGCCTTTCCTCCTCCCACGGCAGCCTGAAGGTGTGGGGGAGGGGAGCCTTGTGTTCCGTTTCTTCCCGCGGGGGGGTGTGGATGTGTGTGCTGGGGTGTGTTTGTGGCGGGGCGGGGGGGACACGGTACTGTAGAAGGGCCACGGTCCCGGCCCCAAACGGGCACCCGTAGGGGTCCCCGGTCCCAATCGGTTCGAGGTAGAATGGAGAAGCACTCGAGCTTGTGCTGAAATCCGATTTTTCTTCCTTTCAGGCGAAATGTCCGTAATTTTTAGATTGAAACTTGAAAGATAAATCAAAACGGACCTTAATAGACTAGGTAAAATATACCCCTGCACGTTTATAAAGACATATTCCTATGCTGTGTAGATAATAACGCACGCTGTTCACCATCTGTATCTTTTAGAGCACAGAAAAAAAATGTCGCCATTTTGGTCTCATGCTGAAATATTATTAATCTTTGGGCTTTACCTTGTTCCCAGAACCATCCTTGCCTGATGCTGAAACATTGTCATGCATCCGCGAATCTATATAGAGCTTTTCTGCATAAATAAATAAAGCATGCCCAGTCAAAGAAAAGGATAGCAAATAGATTTATACCGTACTGTTTATTGTATATATAGACATGTAACCGTGGAAGGAAAGGCTATGTAGGCTAATATTTTCCACTGAAACCTGATTATTAGCCAATACAGAACAGCGACTGATTATTACTTTTGTAGGTGAAGGAAGCATTTTTGCAACATCGCAAGACAATGCTTGTTTCAAAGGAGCGCCCGTATAAAATTCAAGCCGGCCCCCCTCCTCCCCCAGCTCTCGGATCATTTAGGTTAGATACAACAAAAGGTAACGGTACAGCCACAATACTTACTGCGTGGTTCCTTTAGCACCACGAATTACATTTGGGAAAATGTTCATATAGAGAAGGAAGTTGGCGTTTCACTCCCCTCCCACCCCGAAGAAAGAAAAATACAGGCGATTTTTCCTCCTTCTTTCCAGAAACCGTATTCAATCCTCTCTTCAGAGCCCGTAGGTTGCAAATAAGAATTTGTAATTTTGCATTTAAGATTCGTCCGATTAAAAGATCCCCCTGGAGGCAGCAGTAATTGATTTTCCCAAGAATTTCGCGTCCTTTCTGCGAAGGTTTTGTTCCAGGTGGTTTTTGTATTAGACCGACCACAAGAAACAAATGTGCAGAATAGAGACACCCACACAGGTTTTACTCACAAAGCCTGGGTAAAGTCCAAACCTCTCTCTTTATTATTTGTCATCCTGCTCTTAATCCAAATATTTTCCAGAGGGGAAAAAAAAAAAAAAAAGAAAGAAATCAGAGAAAAGAAAACGTAGGCACCAATAAGCAAAATAAAACTGGACTTTTCCCACAAGCAGCCCAGTCCTCTGCCAGCATATTTTAAAAGCAGATTTTTTCCTTGTTTACTTGCGTTTCTTGCTCTGCCTCTTTTCACGGCCACATTTGATCTTGGAAAGAGCAAGAAGCTTTAAATGTGTTCTTAAGGGCCAGTAGCTGTCAAACCTTTTGGCGGCCAAGATTGATCGCGGGCAGACACCACCAGAGCTTTGTTTGGACTAAAAGCAAGAAAATTAAACCCCTTGCATTTTCCAACAGCATCGATATTTGTAAGGCATCCCTTTTGAGGGATTAAATGACAAGTCTCGTTCTATATTTTATTTAAACAAGCAACCACCAAAAAGCCCATTTAAAGCCTCTCGGCCCCTCCCCTCCCCCTCTCTCCAATGCCTTCGCAGATATGCTATATCTTGTGGGTGCATTAACTTAAAACCGATTTTTAAAATGCACTTCGTGCAGACTGGACGCAGACTGGTCCACTGAGTGCTTGGGGTCTTGTTTTCTATTTTTTCTCCCCCGTCTTTTTCTTTTTTTTTTAATATATTTATATAATCACGAAGACGGTTGCCGACCCCTGTTTGGCAACTCCGAAAATAAAGCGAGACGGCACCTCATCGCGCTGGCCACGGTTTCTGGCTCCTGGAGGACACGGAGAGCGGCTCGGAAGCTCCTTCCCTCCGGCCCCCGGCGCACCCCACCCCGCCGTGCACCCCGGGCTCCGCGGGCAAGCGAGCCCCGTCCGGGCTGTCTAGGGCGGCTGTGACCATAGGATTCATCGGGTTGGTCATTGTGGTCATCATTGTCATCACTCTCCCTGTCGCCTCAGTATGGCTGGAAAATGATGCCCAAAGCATCCAAATTCGGGACTTGCCTCGACCTGGCAGGGGTGACTGGAGGCGGCGGCGGCAAGAGCCAAGCATCGGAGGCGAGTGCCGTCTCTCAAGGCAGAACCCTGCAACATTTTCGCTCTGCCTGGCCCCTCGAAAACAAACCCGCTACCAGCCCATATATTTCCTGGTAATCGAAAATACTCACCGGACCCAGCCTACTACGGTTATTTAGCAAATTATGCCAGCAGACGGGAGTATCGTTTGCAAGCTAAGGCACGGGATATGTACTTTTTTTTGAGGCAACAGCCAGACGTGTTTGCAGCCTCGCGATTTGGCTCTCCCAGAGAGGTTCTCCTAGAGTTATGTGTTACGGTCCAATTCCGGAAAGCCAACTGGAGAGGGAAGTCATGAAGCGCCAGGGCTGCTGCCTATGTGACTCTTCCCCTCGAAGCAAGGTTGCTGAGGAAGATCCTGATAAACAATGGCTCAGCACCGGCGACCGATTGTTCTCCGTACTGTACACCCGATAGCCACCAAAAAAGAAGAGTGTAAAAAATAAAAGAGGAAAAAAAAAAAAAGGAAAAAAATCAAACAAGAACACAAAGCCAAACAAACAAACAAACAATACAAAGAAGCCCATTGAGGCTGAGTCGGGAAGGAGAAACTAGTTTTGGAGGAAGTGCTATTCCTAGTGACAAATCAAGACCCTCTGCTTCAGACTCCTGCCTGGGTGCAACTTCTTATGCGGGGGCCTGACGGTGTCAAAACTTTGAAGATTAATGGATTACTTTGTTAATGACTCAAGGCGTCAGATTGAGGTGCTTAAATGATTTGTGAGGTGCAAAGCGTTTTCCTGACAGTCCCAAACAATGAGAGAAGAGTGTGCGGGTGGATGCGAGGAAGGCAGCAGGCTGCAGGACGAGCAGACACACACACACACACACACACACACACACACACTCGCAGCCTCTCTCGCAAACATATCCACGCACACGCACCCTCCTCCCCACCCCCGATCATTTCAGATTAGGACGCCAAGGGGATAGATACTCGAGATATCATTTCCCCCTTTTTTAAAAAAAGTGTAAATAAAGCCTTTCTGGCCCCCAATGAGGCGTTCCTTCCCGACTTTTTTGGATCAATCAAACAGACAGTGGCTTCTTTTGATTAAAGCCCAAATTGTCATTGGGCAGAGGCAATCATGTGACAGCCAATTCGGTCCAATTTCAACCTTGTCTCCATGAATTCAATAGTTTAATAGTAGCACGGTCCCCATACGGCTGTAATCAGTGAATTAGAAAAAAAACACCCCACCAGCGATCTTCTATGCTATATTTTTTTTCTCCTCTCTCTCCTTTTTCCTGGGCCTTCCCCTCCCCCCGAGGCCCCTGAATCCGAGGGAACTTTTTCTCCGCGGGGGCTGCCAGTTGAAGGCCATGAATTTCGCATTTGAGCGAGAGATCGGTTTTATCAATAGCCAGCCATCGCTTGCTGAGTGCCTGACATCTTTTCCCCCTGTCGGTGATACATTTCAAAGTTCATCAATCAAGAACTCGACGCTTTCACACTCGACACTGATTCCTCCTCCTTTCGAGCAGACCATCCCCAGCCTGAACCCCGGCAGCCACCCTCGCCACAGCGGCGGCGGTCGCCCCAAGGCGAGCCCCCGCGGCCGNTGGCGGGGGCTCGATGGAAACCCAAACTTTCCCCAAACTTGCCTAATGCGGGATGATTTATTTGAGTTGGAGCTGACCTCTCTTGTCTCGCCGTCCTAGAGTTAGGATATTTGACAGTAATGAAGAGTGATAGATTGCTCCCGCTCAGCTAAGCAGCTGATGCATTAATTATAAATTGCGGTATGGCTAATATAAAGTTTGCTCTGGTGTGGGGAGGTTGGGGAGCTGGAGGCAGCGATTTGGCGGAGGTGGCCGAGGGGCACGCAGCACCGGGCGCTCAGCAGTGCAACACAATGGGTTTACTGCATCCAAAGGCGGCCATTTTGTTGCAGTTGCTATTTTATGCTATATGGACATATAGATATAGACATATACATGCAGAGAGAGCACTCCCCCCCAACCCCCCGGGATGCGATGTGCTGGGGTGCTGAAATTCAATCCGTGCATTTATCTGTTTTGTGTGTGTGTCCGTGTGTCTTTGCTTTCGCTGTTCTGGCGGTGACGCTTTGGGGTGCGTGTGGTGGTGGTGTTTTTCTTTTTTTTTTTCTTTTTTTTTTTTTTTCTTTCTTTCTTTTTTTAACAGACCCCCTTGAAATCCCCGATAGCGGTAGCGGTGGATCTAGGCGCCTGAGGACGGCTTACACCAACACCCAGCTTTTGGAGCTAGAGAAAGAATTTCATTTCAACAAGTATCTCTGTAGACCAAGGAGGGTTGAGATTGCAGCCTTGCTGGATCTGACTGAAAGACAAGTCAAAGTCTGGTTCCAGAACAGGAGGATGAAGCACAAGAGACAGACCCAGTGCAAGGAGAATCAAAACAGCGAGGGGAAATTTAAGAACCTAGAGGACCCCGAAAAAGCGGTGGATAAGGAAGAAGAGGAGGAGGAGGAGAAATCCCTCTTCGAGCAAGCCCTCAGCAACGTCTCCGGCGCTCTCCTGGAGCGGGAAGGCTACGCTTTCCAGCAGAATGCCCTCTCCCAGCAGCAGGCTCAGAATGCGCACAATGGCGAATCCCAAACTTTCCCCGTTTCGCCTTTAACGAGCAATGAGAAAAATCTGAAACATTTTCAACATCAGTCACCCACTGTTCAAAACTGCCTCTCAACAATGGCCCAGAACTGTGCAGCTGGCCTGAACAATGACAGTCCTGAGGCCCTAGATGTCCCTTCTTTACAGGACTTTAACGTTTTCTCCACAGATTCCTGCTTACAGCTTTCAGATGCAGTTTCTCCCAGTTTGCCAGGATCTCTGGACAGTCCCGTAGATATCTCTGCTGACAGTTTTGACTTTTTTACAGACACACTCACCACAATTGACTTGCAGCATCTGAATTACTAGGAAATTAAAGACGTCGTCTCCAAGGGTCCTGCTTTCTCCTCCTTATTCTTAATTTTTTCCCAGTGAATTAATTTTATTTTCCCCCTCCCTTTCCCTCTTCAGTATTTTCTGTTTGTTACTTCCCTCTGATATGCCATTTTGCTGTTTCTTATGAAGTTTTAGTTGTGTTCAGTTTTAACCTAGCCACATTCTAGGTCCTTCTATGAAAGCAATATATGAGGTCTGTAAGAAAGTGATCATATAGGGATGTATCTTCACTTTCTTTTTATTTTTGTATTACATTAGGATGCGTTGTCATAAGTATTTTTGGTAGAATAAATTCTTGTTTGCTACAAGGAGCTTTCTCTTTTTTCTTTCTCTTTCTCCTCTCTTTCTCTCTGCTTTCAAGATGGATAACATGATGGGTATCTCTCCTTACCCCTTCCGCTATTAATTTACTAATAATCAAAATCCAACCTTCTGACAACGAGCTCTCCCCTTTTGGCAATTTAGGACATTCATTAGAGAAAAAAAAAATCGTTCATTTTCCTTATTATAGGGATTCTCACAAGGGAATGAAAAACAAACTAAAGAAATTAAAACGGTTCACAGGTTTGATGGAGATTTGTTTCTTTTAATGTATAGATGTGGCATCTTATCCCTGTGAGGATACAAAGCTTGGAAATCCTGAGCTGTAACAAAAGCATGGACGAGGACTTTCTCTGTTGCAGGCAGAACGCAGGAGACAGTCAGTAGGATAAGCGTGTCCTGCAGAAAGCAGCCTGTTAACACGAACGAAAGGAAAGGCGCTTTTTTTGTCTTTTTTTTTTTTTTTAATAATCCTGCTTTTCTAGAAAGTAGTGCTTAGCAGCCAGCAAGATATTTAAGAAAACGTATCTGAAAAATTATCAGAGCTCCCAAAGTATGTGGTTGGTTACTTCTCACGTGCTGAGTAATCCAAGAAATCAGCCCTAGGAGGAGAGGAAATGGAGAAGTTAGTGCCTGTGAAATCGAAAGGCTGGTAGAAACGCAGGGGGAAGAAAAAAGTATTTAGGGAGGAACCGGCCTCTCCACTCCATCCTTCTCGGGGGCGGTGCGGGGGCAGACCCGAAGATGTTTTTCTGTGTAAGCCTTCTTGAGAGGCGAAAGTCTGACAACGAAAAGGGGAAACTCTGACTTTAAAGTTACAATTTCCTCGGGCTCCCCACTCTTCTACTGCAGGCGGCAAAGACGGGCTTTCAGAAATCTCCCCCGAGTTGCCTGCCACCGGGCGCTGCCGAACCCCAAGGCGGAGGGTGAGCCCCGTCCTTCGGGCTCAAACCGAGCAACAGATGCCAGCGGGGCTGTGCCGCTGCGGGGCCGGGGGACCCCGGAGGGAAGGTTCGCGGCTCCTTGTGTGCGTGCGAGTGCGAGTAGCTGCATTACACGAGCGAGTGGGGCTTGGGTGGGGGTCTGTGAACGGGGCTCTGCTGTCCGTCCATGCCAGCAGCGCTGTCTCCCAGCCCTGTAACGCCTTGTGGAGCTGGGATGCGTGGGTTATAGCTGGAAGGGCTGAACGCAATTCTTCCGAAAGTCATAAATCAAACTCTTTCTATGAATGAGAATGTCATCAAAGAGATCAATTGCAGGAACACATTCACAAATAAAAATCCTCTTACGTATTTGCCGGGGCTGGGGATCCCCGTCTAAAACCATTAAGTGAGAAGGCGTTTAGTCATAATTCACTTTTATTGCTCTTTTAAAACAACAGCTTGGCTGAGCTGTGGGCGCGGTGAAACCTCGGCCTTGGTTCTCCTCCCTCCCTCTGCTCCAGCCCTGTCCCTGAGGAAAGCGAGCAGCCTCGCCGGCATTTTCACTCCTCTGCCACTGGGTTAAATTGTACCGCAACGTGCATGTAAGGGTTGGGGTTTCTTTTGTGCCCAGATTTCCGGATGCTGACAACGCTTAAAGAAAACCAAAGCCAAACGAACTAAAAAAACCCCAAACATTAAAACAAAA
>WBMY01010509.1:77796-89572 GCA_013397315.1 Donacobius atricapilla | reverse complement strand
CAAACAAAATCCAGAAGCAAAAAAAAAAAAAAAAAAGAAAACGTGCTACAAGGTTTAAACTTCTCGTAAACTCAATCTAAATAAATGGGAGAATTCAGAAAGCAGGAGCCGCCTCCGAGGCTCCAGGTGAACTCTGGGGCCACAGCGGGAGCACACTCCCACGGAAAAGCCTAAAGAGCCGGGATCGTCCCCTCAGCCTCAGTTCCGTGGCAGGAAACGCGGAGCGAAGCCGCGGAGGGGCCGGGATGGCCTGAGGGCAGGGGGAAGGGGCAGCAGCTCCCCCTCGCCCGGCCGCGGAGGAGGGAGGGTGCGGTGTGTGTTCCTCCTCTGCTCCGACCCTTCTCATGATGTTGCCCCCATGCTTAGTGCGGGCAGCAAAACCCGAAAGGCCCGCCAGAGAGACAATGCAACAAGAGACAATGGCACCCAAAAGGCAGAGAAAGAAGGATTTCAGGATGCTGGAGACTGTGAGAAAAGTGATTCATCGGAATTGACGGGTAAAAGGGATCTACTTGTAGTAAAACAATTTTTTTTTCTTGGCTGGAGGAAAAAGCACTGAGAAGATGTCAGCCCTTTTATTAGTAAGCAGTCATAACCACTGTCTCTTTTTTTTCTGCTTTATGCAGTATTTATCACGACTGGTTTACAAGAATGAAATAAATGTGTTTACAGCTGTAACCGTAGCCAAAATTGGCGCAGTATAATACCATAAATGCCTCTGGAGTGTTGTTGCTCTTGTTCTCCACTCCGCCCCCCTGCAGTTTAAGAAACTGAACCTTTCCAGAGGGCCCTTAACCATCCCTCCATCTGTAGTAAATCAGAGCAAATAGACATACTGAGGGCACCGGGATAGACGCGTGGTGCAGAGAGGCGCCCTTCGGTTTTGGCTGACAGTAGAGAGGCCGTGCAGATACCATGGGGTGAGGGCTGGTCTAATGGCAGTAGGAGAGCTTTGCGCCTAGGAGAGAGTGTTGTAGTTCATGTGGGAGGGAGGAGCTTGAGGGTGTGTATGTGGGTGGGTGTGTGTGTATTCGTGAGCGGGGAGTGGCGGTGGGGTAGAAGAGCCTTTTGGATTCCAAAGCAAGCAAGGATCGAGCGTGAGAACAGAGGGACATAAGAGCCGGCACCTGCAGAAATAGAGGGGGTAGCCCCTTCTGGGGCTGATGTCAGGGGACATGGCTTTCCATCCATCTTTCTTCGAGGCTGACGTTTTTCAGAACTTCTTTTGAAGACTTTTGGTGCCGTCCTTTCTGCCCGCAGACGGCTGGGTGCGCTGGGACAGACGGATGCCCGGCCTTTACCTCCCCTTTCCCTTTCCGCATACGTAAACCTATTAGGAGGTCGTAACCCATACCTCACCGCCATCCGTCCTTCTCTGGCCACGGACCCATTTTTTGACCCGCCTCCCCACGGTGTTAGGGAGGGATAGGTTGGAGTCGATGCTCAGCGCGGTTCCCAAGGGTCCTGGGGGCGCCTCTGCCACTGGCCATCTGCCGCCTCTCCCCACCGCCGACCCGGGCGGCGGAGCGCAGGGACAAAGGGACCGGGGCGGCGGGCCCTCTCCCTCCCACCGCTCCTCTGCCCCTGTCCCGGGTCGCCTCCTCGGGCTGCGACCTGCGGCACCCCGGACAGCAGACCCCCCACCCTGTCCCAGGGCGGACGAGCGGCAGCGGCGCTACGGGAGCACAGCAGATGGGCTGCGGAGCCCCCGGGCCCCCGTTCAATCATTGGTCCTCATGTGCCCGGCTCCTCCTTCCCTACCCCAGCTCTGGGCTGGCGACGGTGAGCCCGGTGGAGGTGCGGGGGGAGCAGGGATGAGGGCCAGAGGGTGGCCGGTGAGCCTGGGAGAACACAATGGCCGTCAGTCCCAAAAGCGCCTCATTTCTATGCTAATGTCCGCGGCCGCCTGGTGATGCGGCTGGACAAGCCCCTTTAACTCTTGGCGTGGCGCGGCGTCGGGACTGCGGCGGCGAAGGGCCAGAGAGATCCCTCGGCATTGGGACTCTTTCCGTCTCCATCTCCACCCGCATCCCATCCACATCCGTATCCTCGGTCCCATGCCTATTCTCTACCTTATCCTTACCTTCATTCCGGTCCCTATCTCACTTCCCGTCCCCGTAGAAGTCTCCAACCGCATCTACGGTCCCCTTCTCATTCCCGTTCCAAGGGCTGATGCTCTCAGCGCTGTCTCTGCCTCTCTCCGCCCCATTCCTCGCCCCGTGCCGTGGATCCACTCGCCTCCCCCGCACCGCCCCGCCGCTGCCCCGGCCGGCAGCAGAGGTGCCCACGTGGGCAGCAAAGGTGCCCCGTGCAAGCTTGACAGCTCCGTCAGCAGGTGATGCTGGGGCGCCCTGGCAGCAGCACTCACCCTGGAGGGGACGGCCGGTGGGCTCGGCGGGCCGGGCGCAGCCTCCGGGTCTCTCCTGCCTTCCTCTCTCAGCTGGCGGACGAGAGCCCGGGGGCTGCCGCGGCGGGGGTGTGTGTGTTCCGCCCGGCCGGCCCGCCCCCACCCCCGGGGGGCCATCTCCGCCACCTCCCTGCCCCGCGGTGCCGCTCGGTCGGAGCTCTCGGCGTTTAAATGCCCCCGACGCGGCGCTGTATCAGCGACAGGAGCCGGGGAAGCCCGGCGGGCGCCGCAGCCATTGGCTGCCGCCCCCCACGTGCCTGCCCGCGGCCGGCGCCTTCGTGTCATTTTCCTGCCGGCCCCATGGAGGAAGTGGGAAAGTTGGCGCGGCCCCGCCGGACGCTGAAGACCCGGTGGCGGCGTGACAGAGGGACGCGGAGAGGATGAGCTCCTTCCTCGAGTACCCCGTCCTCGGCGGCGAGGCGGGGGGCTGCGCCGCCCGCGCCTACCACCCCGACCACGGGATTACAACTTTCCAGCCCTGCGCCGTCAGCGCCGGCAGCTGCAGCGGAGAGGACCGCTTCCTGGCGGGCCGCGGGGTGCCCATCAGCCCTCACCGCCACCATCACCACCCCCCGGCCCAGCCCGCCGCCTACCAGCCCCACGGCGGGCTGGGGGTGTCCTACGCGCACCCCGGCTGCGGCCCGACCTACAGCGCGCAGAGCTTCGGACCGGCGTACGGCCCCTACCCCCTGGGGCAGGACGCGGAGCTGGGCGGCGGCTTCCCTCCCTGTGCCCCCGCCGTGTACTCGGGGGGCATCTCCTCCTCCGCCGCTGCGCAGCACCCGCTCCCGCACCAGGGCTACGCGGGGGCCTCCGCTCAGTACGTGCCTCCCCCTTACGGGCAGGAGCAGCAGAGCCTGCCCCTGGGCACCTACAACCATGCCCTGTCTCCCCTGCACGCTGGCCACCGGGAAAACGCCCGCTCCCCCTCCACCGAGACCTCGCCGCCGGCGCAAACCTTCGACTGGATGAAAGTGAAAAGAAACCCACCCAAGACAGGTCAGTGGCCGGCGGGAGGGCCGAGGCGGGGGCCGCTCCTCTCTCTTTCCGCGGGTGCGGGAAAGAGGCGCGCTATCCCGCGGGGAGCTGGGCAGGTAGGGCGGCCCGCACCTCCGGGAGCGGCCGCGGCTGTCTGCCCGCGGAGCTTATTCCTCACTTATTCCTGACTCCCCCTTCTCCTCCTCTCCCGCGGTCGTATTTCTGATAATTCATAAACCACTTATCAAGTTTGCTCTGACACTAGAGGCTGACTCCGGTTTAGCACCTCACACTCCATCACTCACCCGGCCGGGGCTTCCCTCTTATCCTAAGAAGTTCTTGCTCCCTATCGCTTAGCCGGTGTGGACATATTGATTACATCGCCTATAAATCATTTGCGCTCACTTACTTACTGCTGCATGTCCCCTCGCAGGCAAGGCTGGTGAGTACGGCTTCGTGGGGCAGCCCAACACCGTCAGAACTAACTTCACCACCAAGCAGCTCACCGAGCTGGAGAAGGAGTTCCATTTCAACAAATACCTCACCAGGGCCAGGCGGGTGGAGATCGCCGCCTCCCTCCAGCTCAACGAGACGCAGGTGAAGATCTGGTTCCAGAACCGGCGGATGAAGCAAAAGAAACGGGAGAAAGAGGGGCTGCTGCCCATCTCCCCCGCCACCCCCACGGGCTGCGAGGAGAAGGCGGAGGACTCGTCGGAGAAGTCCTGCTCCTCGCCCTGCAGCGCCTCGCCCGCCTCCTCCGCCTCGGACACGCTCGCTGCCTCCAACTGAGAGCGGCCGTGCCCCGAAGGCCGCCCGGCGCGACGCCCCCGCCAGCGTCCGTCCAGCGCCCTTCTGCCGGTCCCTCGGTCGGTCGGTCGGTATCCCCGAGAGGGGCCGGCGAGCTGCCGCTCCCTCCCCCGCTACCTCCGCCGCTCCCGCCGCCGTCCGGCCCCGGGGGTGCCGGCTCCGTCGGGTCCCGGCGCCTTGGTGTCAGGGAATTTTCTTCCCGGTCCCCCTTTCCTTTTCTGCTGGAGGAGCTGTGTTGGCATACGCGTAAGGGTCTCCCTCCTCCACTGCAAGGACGCTCCACCGAGTTTCCCTGAGTGACAGACAGGTTATTTAGGGTACATAACCTCACAAAGAGATGCACTATTGCAAGTGTTTACACGACTTATAGGACTTTCATCCCCTTAATTTAATGTATTCTTTGTTCGCGTCAATGAGTTTGTTGCTTGTAAATACTTTGTCCGAGAGATTTATCTTTTTACAGATTTTTCTAGAATGATGTTTCGATTATCAGGTTAAGCAGGGTGAGCGCATTCGCCAAACTGGATCCATTTTTATATTGGTAAAGTAGACGACTGTATCAAGTGAACGTCTTAAGCTCAAGCAGATACCTCGAAAAAGTAGCGTTATTTCTTTAAATGTGACATACAAGGCTTCAATTGCACTAGGTTTTTTAAGCCTTACCCGGTGTGCTTGCTCCCTCTCCTTTTCCCCCTGTCCCCAAAGTTGTGTTGGATTATGCTCAGCTGAAGGGTACAACCATCCAAAAGACCTTGCCCCTTCCTATTTTCCTATTAACCTTCCTTTAGACTCGATGTCTTTTCAAACTACTCGTGAATGTGACAAATGGCCAGATGAATGTATCCTTTCTGTGGTTGGTGTCCAGACCTTTGCATGACGCACCGTGCTTTGCTGTACTGCGGGTACACTGAGTTCTATCAGTTGTCGTGTGTGAGCAAAATGTCCTCCTGATTTTTCTGTACAATCATGAAAGGCTCTGTGATTCGACCGGTGGTGGAATCCAGGGCAGGATTTACGGGTCCTTATAATGTCTGTAATAAATATATTCCACTTTCAGGTAGCCCTCGTCTGCCTACTTCTGCGTGACGTCAGCGCTGAGTCACAGGCCGGGCTCAGCAGTTTTGTTTCCCTTATTTTCTTCTACTGGGGTCTTTCCAAGGGGGAAAGGGAGTAAAGGTCTCACAGTCCTACTCCTCCTATGTTATTTTGTCAGAATCAGAGCTCTGACTTCCTACACGAAACCTCTTCCTCTCCTATGCACAAATAATATTAATTTTAGACAATATAAGGTCCTTCTCTCCATTCTCTGCAACTGGGAGGAATTTATGATCCCAATCTAATTGTGAAGCACAAACAGGAGAACTTCCTGGGTCAAGTGCTAACCTTTTCACCTCGGGATGGATGCTGACACTTAAATAAACAGAGCACCCTTCAAAAGCAGAAAGTCTCTTCAGCCAGTCTTTCCTCACACTGCAGGCCCCTCTCCAAGGATTGCACATTTAATTAGCCTGGGCACTAAGCTTGTCCAGCTTCCCTCTCCCACCCCAAGCTGCTATTCACAGCGCTTGACGGGATGCCAGAGGGGGAGATGGCTCCCGGTGTGTTTTTGGAGTTAACCCTAGCCCGCTCCACCGTCTCCTCTCCTCTTTCTCCCCTCCGCCCCGTGTAAAAGAGAAAGCTCTTGCAGGTAAATATAATAACTATTCCAAGAAATGTCAAGTGAAGAGCAGGTCGGTAAAGGGAGAGGAGACTCTCTGGGGAGAACCTGGGTGGCGGGACAGAGCAGAGGCATGCTCAGCTGGACGGGGGATGTCTCAAGTCACTGATGCCTCTTGAATTACAACGCAAACACGCCTAACATCTCCTTCACCCGGCCCAGCTGCGGGAAGTGCTACCGGGCTTCTCCCGGGGCTGCTCTGCCCACGCAGGCTTTGCTTTGCGGGATCCGCAGAGAGTCAAGGAAATTTTCTTCACTTCGGTGTCAAAAGAGACAAGCCCTGATTTGCAAGGCGCGGCGGCCATATCAAGAGCCGAGCTATCTGCAAGGGAGCAGGGCTGTCTCCAAAGGCTCCCGCCGATGCCTCTATTTCTTTCATTTCCCCGCCTGCCATATACTTTACCTTTTGTTTATTAGTGTAAAACCACAAAGCAAAACAGATGGCCTTCTTCCAGAGTCTTGGATGTGTTAAAGTGGCATTTACATGCCAATGAGGGCATTTCAATATCGAAATCTGGATCTAAACATTGCTGGAATCCGGATCTACAACTCTATTCCACCGGTGTTGACTTAATGTGTTAGAAAGAGCGGCCATAAATTACAGCCTAAATACGAGAGACACGACACTTGTCAGTGCGTCAATCTGCGATGAACGATTCGCGGGCAAAGAATCCCATCTCCTTCCAAGCCCAAACCTTATATAAAATATATATATATATGTATTTATTTCCTCCGCCTCCCCTCCGCAGTCATAATGTATTTCAAACAAAGACGCCCTAAACCTCCCGATCCCGTCTCATTTTGTTAGCGTTAATACTATTTCGATACCATCAGCCTTTGGGTTGAGGGCTGCGGCGAAGAGAAATGAAAATATCTAGTTTATAGTTTCTACCACAAAAATATCGCTAACCCCCCCCCCCCCCCAGTGTTTTCAATGAAGATATTAATTTACCTTTCAGGTGGTAGGGATTTTTTTTTACACATGTTAAAATCTAAAAAAATTATCCTTCCCAGAATCTCAGGAGGAAACACGAAGAAAAAACCCGCATCCCATCAAAACCCGTCAACAAAAATCGCATTGAAATGTCAAACGGAGTTTAGTATCTTCCTATCATACTTAAGGCCATTTCTGCTGTTCACCTTTAAAGTTTACTTTTGGAGGCTATTGAGATGCTTTGGTGTTTTCCTCTGGGGCAATCAGATTGAAACCGATCAATATTTACTCAGTCTGAAAGGGCTGTTGAAAAGGCAGCTAACAACAAACTGCTTAGCTGCTCTCTCCTCTTTAATCTCAGGTTCACCGAAAGTTCAAGCAGAAATGAATTCGGTGATGGGTCACTTTAGAATAAATCCCAGTAGTTAATCTCACAGCCTTGATAAAGGCAACAATTACAGAGTCATCCCTCTCCCTCTCTCCCTCTCTCTCGCTGTCTCCCCGGCAGCGGCAACTTTTCTCTTATTTTTACCCAGCAATTTTTTTTTTACTAAATTTTAATAGCTTTCCGCTATTTTGCGGAGACAGCAAAAATTCAGCATCTTCCCCGCGCTGCATCCGACGCTCAGGTGGGCATCCCCGGCGAGAGGTACCTACTGGAGTGAGGGAAAAACAACCGTCCCGTAAAGGACCTTGCATTTACAAGCAGGGGTCCGGGGGCAAAGCGAGGGGTGCTTGGGGCTTCCTCCGCAGCAGTGATGAGGAAAGGGATGGCTGGAGAGGCACCTGGCAGCTGGAGGCGCTGGTGGAGCCGTGCTCCCCTCTCCATCCTGTATGGGAAAAGAGCAGAAATCTGGGCAAAACGCGATAGACGTCGCCGTTAATTGCTGGGACTCTTCAAAGGCCAAAGTTCACAGAATCACTGCATAAATGCATGCTTAATAGGGATTTATTGGTAACTCTCTAATGGCAGCTCACGTTTGGGCTATAGACCCGAGCTGCTTTTTTTACCGGCAATCTGCTTTTCCGGAGCGATGCCCCCTCCCACCCAGGAACTGCCGGGGGACCCTGGGCAAGGAAGGCGCTGAGCTCCAGGCCGGGCCCCGGAGATGCTCCGAACGAGGCCGGAGCCCGGGGCCGCCCGCGGGAGAGCCCGGGCTCCGGAGCCGCGCTGGGGACGGCCCCGGGGGAGGCACGGCCGGGCCCTGGCCCCTGCAGGAACACGGCACTGTCATTTTTTTTGAAGAGAGAAAGGGTAGTTTAGGAATGTTTTCTGCGTCCGCTTAGGAGCAAGATCTCCTGTTTGTTTTTCTTTAGTAATTCGGTCTGTGAGATCACAGTAAATTGGTAACCACAAAAAAGCATTACATAAGTAATGAAATTAATAATATATGAATAAAGAGATATGTAATGCATTTTGAGAACCTTCCTTCCTTCCTCCTCTTTTTTTTTTTTTTTTCTGCCTTTCTCTCTTTTTCTCTCCTTCTCTCCCTCTTTCTCTTTTGCCTTTCTCCTTTTCCAAGACAAACATTCCTTTTCTCCCTCAGGCACACTACTTGGCCGACTCTCATTATTAACATTAGTCTTTCATGGTTTATGTGTCATAAAATATTACAGGTCACAGTTACTCCTGTGTCAGGCTCGGAAAGACCAATGAAATCAATGGGCGCTCTGGGGGAAAAAAAGTCTTCTCTTTTGCCCAGGCATTTGGGAGCAAACTGTTGATTTTGATCGTGCAAGGAGTTCTCTTTGCCATATAACTTCGAAAGGATTACACATTTCACTGATACGAGCAGGAATGGGTTCGGAGAATGCTTCTGTGCTACTTTTTATAGGGCAGTGACACAGGGTAAAGCCTTTGTTCCACACGGAGCATGTGTCAACTATTACTTTTACCGTTGTTTTGGCTTTCCAATCTATTTTCCTTGAAAATGTATGTCTCACAACGTTAAATCGGAACTACTGATTCTGATAAAAATGTGGTCGAATAGTGATCAGCCTCGACTACGACGAAACCGGTAGCCAGTTGATGACTTCTTCGAGTGCCCATTTTATAAACACAAACTCAAAGTATTTAAAAAATTCTCCCGCTCAAGAAAGTGAAAGTTGAAAAAAAAAAATCAAATAACCCCAAATACAAGGGGGACAGCGAGAGGTATGAAGCCAATCTCAGTCACAGACTCTCGTGCCTGTGTTCACATCTGTCTCAGATGTGGTGCAGCCAGCGGCAGGCGGAGGGGTTAGAAATATACGGGGCCCCACGGAAAGTTTTGCTGTCCAGAGTTGTAGATAGTGTCCGAGAGGTCGAAAGCCAGGGGCCGAGCGCGCCCTGCCCCGGTGCCTGTCCCAGTGTTTGCCCCGGTGCCTGTCTCGATGCCCGCCCGGCGTCTCGGCGCTGCGCAGCGGTTCCCGTTTGCATCCTTAGCTAAGCTTGGCTTTGCCAAGGTACTTATGCATGTTCTACTAACCCATGCGGGGTTGTAGCTGTCCGCCACGACAGGAGAAAAAAACCAAACAAGCAAAAGGAAAGAAAAGACAAAAAATAACCGTATGCNTGGGGACCCTCCCGCGGGGACGGCTAAAGCCAGGCTCGCCCCAGGGCTGCCCCGGCGCCCACCCCATCCCTGCGGGCCGGCTGGCCGAGCCTAAGGTGGCATCGCAGCCCTGAGCCAGGGATACAGCGTCTGATGTCCTTTGTCTATTAATACAGCCATCACCAAATCCCGGATAACCTCCCTTTCCCTCTGTCAACACCCCTCCGCTCCAGCCCGTGCTGGGGGAAGAGGGATGGGACCTGCCATCGGGGTCCTGTAGCAAGGGGGTGCCCCTTTTAGGGGTTACTTGGTGACAGATGTTGACGTTTCTAGGGAGCTCGGTAAACAGAAAGTTGGACTGGACTTTTTCATAGCCCATGTGTTTTTCATCATTCCCTGTCAGGCTCAGACCAAAGGCAGAAGCTTCCCTCTTCACACTGCTCATCCCCTCTCATCTTCAGCAGTCACTCAGCCCCGGTGACAAGCAATAAAGAGCAGAGAAAACACAGGAGACCAGCTTCGTTAAGTAATGAAAAGAGATGGGGGTGAGGATGAGGCTGGTGGTGGAAACAGGGGGTCTCCTGCACTGCACACCAGTGAGTCTTCAGGTGCAAAGCACACCTGTATAAATCACAGACCCCTTCTGGGAGCAGCGGGGGCATATTGGAGAGGACTTGGAGAACAACCACTTGTCCAAATTTCCCACCTCATAAGCAGGTGAAGGCCATGGAAAGGGCTAAGCCACAGAAGTGGGAATTTCTACACAGTTCTAATTGAAACTCTTTTTTTCCAATAAAACCAAACTTTTTCTTTACTTTTGCAATGGGTACATTTTCTCAAATAACTCTAGTGCAAAACATCAATTGCAGTGGAAATGTCATCCAAACCTCAATTTATTTTCTTAGCATAGTTGTAAAATATTCCCACTAGCATCTAGCAAAGGTAGACACTTGAACTAGATTAGTCTATTTTGCAAGAAATAAAATCCCTGCAACACAGCTCTGTACTATCAGTGAATTTAACATCCTTGCATGGTTCTGTGGACTGATGGGTCATAAAACAAAAGGCATTGGTGGGGTAGTGTTGTGTTCTTCATGCTGTGATCAGAAAAAAAAAAAGGTAAAAAAAAAAACTGTCTAGAAACTGAAAGGTGATCCCATCTGAGCTGAGCCATCTGAGAGCCATGCATATTTCATTGCACAAAAATGTTATCTTGGAGGAACACTCCTACCAGCAAACAGTATTAACATGAACAGTATGTTTCAACATGGAAGTGGGTATTGCAGACAGGCAGGACCCCATGGGGCTTTGCAGTTCATTACATCCCCCTGTATATTTTATTTTCTGTATTTCTGACAGTGTTATGAGGCAAGGCAGCTATCATGGAAATAGAAGGTGAGGCAAAAAGGATCTGAGAAGACCTGTCTTCAGTGACAGATCTCAGATCCCACTGCACAGGAAACATGAAGTGTTTTTCTACATCCATAGGAACATGTATGCCCCCAAAACCTTAGATTCGTGTGAAAAAGCATCACCCAAGCTTCTTTCAAGTCAGCTCACAAACTGAAAGATTTTGAGGCTTGTACCTGATACATATCTTGGCTTTGAGTGGGACCTCCTGTGGCTCAGTGCTCAGGGAGACTCAGCTCACCTGAGACCCACAAGTCTGCAAATCCAAAAATTAGCCTCACCAAATCTGGTAATCCACCAGTAAAGATAAGTTTTCTCTCTTCAGAGCACATCTTTCTCACCCCAGGGGTTGAACAGCATTTATACAGTAAAGTGTATAAGGAACACAGCCATACCCACAGAAAATTCTGCTGAAGACCCTCTAACAAGACAGTTTGATTGCAAATCAGATGAGAGACTCTAAAAATCNAAAAAAGGAAAAAGAAAGAACAAGGAAATATCTACTTTGACCGAACACTTCTCTAACTCATTTTGTAGGGATCGATTTCATTCACAGCTGCCTTTGTATTTCATCTTCGTGAGATTACTAATAGGAGGAAAATTCGTTGTGCGGGCTGGAATAACAATGGAGCGGGGCTGCCACCGCCGGGCCGCCCCGCTCGGCTCCCGGCCCCGGCACGGCGGGGCGCGGTACGCGCGCCGCCGCTCCCCGTTCCGTGCGCCTCTCCCTGGGGACCCTCCCGCGGGGACGGCTAAAGCCAGGCTCGCCCCAGGGCTGCCCCGGCGCCCACCCCATCCCTGCGGGCCGGCTGGCCGAGCCTAAGGTGGCATCGCAGCCCTGAGCCAGGGATACAGCGTCTGATGTCCTTTGTCTATTAATACAGCCATCACCAAATCCCGGATAACCTCCCTTTCCCTCTGTCAACACCCCTCCGCTCCAGCCCGTGCTGGGGGAAGAGGGATGGGACCTGCCATCGGGGTCCTGTAGC
>WBMY01010509.1:0-77503 GCA_013397315.1 Donacobius atricapilla | reverse complement strand
AAAAAAAAAAAACTGTCTAGAAACTGAAAGGTGATCCCATCTGAGCTGAGCCATCTGAGAGCCATGCATATTTCATTGCACAAAAATGTTATCTTGGAGGAACACTCCTACCAGCAAACAGTATTAACATGAACAGTATGTTTCAACATGGAAGTGGGTATTGCAGACAGGCAGGACCCCATGGGGCTTTGCAGTTCATTACATCCCCCTGTATATTTTATTTTCTGTATTTCTGACAGTGTTATGAGGCAAGGCAGCTATCATGGAAATAGAAGGTGAGGCAAAAAGGATCTGAGAAGACCTGTCTTCAGTGACAGATCTCAGATCCCACTGCACAGGAAACATGAAGTGTTTTTCTACATCCATAGGAACATGTATGCCCCCAAAACCTTAGATTCGTGTGAAAAAGCATCACCCAAGCTTCTTTCAAGTCAGCTCACAAACTGAAAGATTTTGAGGCTTGTACCTGATACATATCTTGGCTTTGAGTGGGACCTCCTGTGGCTCAGTGCTCAGGGAGACTCAGCTCACCTGAGACCCACAAGTCTGCAAATCCAAAAATTAGCCTCACCAAATCTGGTAATCCACCAGTAAAGATAAGTTTTCTCTCTTCAGAGCACATCTTTCTCACCCCAGGGGTTGAACAGCATTTATACAGTAAAGTGTATAAGGAACACAGCCATACCCACAGAAAATTCTGCTGAAGACCCTCTAACAAGACAGTTTGATTGCAAATCAGATGAGAGACTCTAAAAATCCAGATAATCTCTGTAATCCCCTTTTCTGAACATCATGATGTGTTTTGAGACTGGTCAGCCGTACAGGGTGACTCTCACTTTTGTTGGAGCTGAAAGAGAAGACATAGCTATTACCTTAGGCTTTGGATCAGGCCCTAACTGGAAACTCCAGATTTAACAATAGGCAAAAATTTCCCCTTTGCTTTTCACTGAGAAGACGGCAAGGCAGACTGTGCACTGAAAGCAGTGAAAATCTATCAAGAAATCTTCTCATCACAGGTTCAGGTTTATTTTTTTTTTGTATCCTATATGTAACCCACCACAGATGAATTCTGATTGTGGAAGGGTAAGGCGATGCATTTAAAATATTTGCTGCTATCAGAAAAAACAATTTTTCTCACCCTATCCCATAGGTGAGAATCAAAAGAAATGCAAATCTTTGAAGTTTAAATACAAATCTTAGCTGCAACCTGAACTATGATACTGTTCAAAATATGGGAATGGAGGAAGTCCTTTAGTAACCAGTTTTAACCGGGATAAAATACAGAACACATAATGGGACCTTCTTCTACAGATCTTATTCATGAAAATCAGCGGACTTTTGCCTTAAAAAATTCTCCAGACAGGATTTTTTAGCCAGTAAACATTTTTCAGTGTGACATTTTATAAATTAAAAAAAGAAATGAAAATTAGTTACCGCAAATGCAGCATTTAAAGCAACAGTGAGCCCACGTTAACATTGATTTCTCTCCCTGTGTCTCCTTCTCTCTTTCTTTATAAACTAATGTACTCTGTCGATAAAATACCATCCTCTTTGATAATAAATCTGTTGTTTCAAGCTAGGATGCTGCCGTTTCCTTTCCCATGTAATTTATAGTTGTATTGATTCTACAGCTGTGGTTCTCTATTTCCCGCCTGTTGTATTAAAAATGGGTTCTAATTGCAAGGCAGATAATCCTTGGTCGAAGGATCTCACAGAGTATTTTAACTGTAGCTAAGGAGATTTAATTTGATTAATAGAGAAATGAAAGCCTTGAATATTTAAAATGATAATTTTCAGTTTAGGAAAAAAAGAGAGACAGACAAAGAAAAGAGGTTAATGGATCCAGGAAAAGCATTCATAGATCAGCATGAGCAGATGTTCTTTTACTCTTCTGTCAACGTTTCTGGTTTGTTGTGCATATAGAAAAACAAGCTTTTCAACTCTCACCACGATTTCAGCCTGTTGCCAGCTTTGCTTGCCTGCAGGATATCTGCTTATCTAGCATGGGAGTAGGATCAGGCCTCCTCCCCTTTGGTCTAGAAGCAAAGCAACCTTTCACATGGGCTACAAGGATTGTCACACTCCCCATCCCCCATTCCTTTGCATGCACATTTGCAGCCCTTAGATCTTTATTTCATAAAATTCCTTTCCTCTTAGAGACTGAAATACTGGCCAGGAGATGAATGGAAGAGCTGAACAATATTAACTGCCTTCAGGTGTGTATTGGCTAAGACAAACCTGTCCCCCTTCCTTGAGGGCAGGATGCATGTTCAGCCAGGTGGGACAGCGATCCCCATGCAGCTGTACAGGGTCCCCTGTACCCCTGGTGTCTGCACTCAGCATGGAATCTCAGGGTGAGAAGGATGATGTTATCACATATAGGAAATTCCAATAGCCATTTTCCTGGGTGAAGCACCTTTGAGAGCTGCCCCATGCGCTGACATGTCTGAAGTGTCCATGTTGAAGGAAGAGACCGACCTAAGGGTGCATGGGTGTGGCCTTTAGGATTCATGAAAACGAGGCATGTTATTTCACGCTTTTAATCCTTAAAGTAGGTATTTTGTATAGGTCAATTCCATATTAGTTTGGAGCAGCAGCACTAAAAGGGATGGAGTCCAGCCTGAGCTTTAAAATTAGGTTTGTCTCTATATGTCTCCAGGGCAAGGAATATATGTCAGCCTTTGTATAAAACAATCTGCATTTAAGTGAAGATTAAATAATCTAAGATATATTTTTCACACCTCAGAGGGTAGGACTTATTATTATTTTAGTAAAATATTTAGAGTAAAAAAATCCCAGTAGGCATCAACTAGATTTCCTTTCATCACAAAAGGTTAACTCCTGCTGTATTTGTGCTATATAAAAAGGCCTAGTAGTTTCAGTGGGGAGATTCTCAGAAAAAGGAGTGTGGAAGTAGCCCCAAAAGTCACACTACTCAGGAGGTAACCACTATCTGAGCTTGAAAAGAAGAGGAAAAAAGGAATGAAATCTGTCGGTAGCGCTGTCTTGAGACATACCTGCTTAATGTGAGTTTGTCTGAAGGCAAGCACACTGTGCTCTGCTCCAGAGATCTATCAGCTGGATCTGAAGGAAACCCCTTGAGCCATCATGTGAGGACATCCCTTTAATTGTGAGCAGGAGTATGTGGGCTTAGCCAGAATGCCTCTACTGAAAATATGGCTTTTTCTTGACTAGCAAAATGAATTCTAGATGCACTCAAAAGCTGAAAAGCTGCAAAATTCTTTTTACGAAAATGGAGGAAGCAAATTCTTCCTTGCACCCATTGTACTCTCCTACTTAAAAGAATATTAAAAATAAAGCTTTATCTAGATGTTTCCCAGATGCTTATCCACAGCTGTGAGACAAACTCCTCAGCATCTGTTCACTGGTGATCCAAGCCTTTCCAGTCTTCCAGACTTCATGAGGTCACATTCTCCAGCCTTTGGTGCAGTTTTTCCATTGCTATAATCTAGGTTAGAATGAGGGTGGTCAAAAGAGCAAGGCTTGTGTGAGGAACAGCTGTGCAGGGGTTCTGCTGGGCAGGGCTGCCACTGTCCCCAGGAATACTGGCTATAGAGCAGTGGGGTGGCCGTAAGGAGAGACTGCTGCCCAGGAGTGGGTGCTCAGCATAGAGTCCTTAGGGGTGATACCTTGTCCTTTCCCAAGCACAGTGTGAAATTCTATATTACATAGCAAAGCATTTCAAGTTAGACTTCACACGACTGTCCAACAGGATTGCTATTATTTATTGCATTTTTAATTCCTCAAGGTTTTTTCTTCCAGGTTTTTGCACTCTTTAGTTTGCCTACCATCACCCATGGTTTTATGCTTTTGATAGAGCATAAAAGCTTGCTTTTCTTTAAAAGGCATATGGATCACAGGATAGAAAATGAATGACTTGAAGATTTTTTAATACACTTTTTACAAAAGCAGGTATCTTCCTTCCTCCCTTCCTTCCTTCCTTCTCTGAAAATATTACCCTTGTCATCCAGGTGTGACTGTGAGATCCAGGTACCTCTAGAATGCCACCCCATACTAGGAAGGAAGGAAAGGAGTGTGGGAAGGAAAGGAATATGTGCAGTTTCCTTCTCAGTCGGAGGTCTGAAAATGAGGCTTTGAGCTGAGCATTGATAACTCTGCTGAGGGTAAAGGTGATGTTTTATTGTCACTGGATGCTTGTTCATTGTTTGCTGTTGATTTCATGTCTTCCCCCAGTTTCTTCAGTCTGGAATTCACAGACTTCTGCTGCAGGGAAAACATGGAAATTGTTTTTTCCCTCATCATAACGTGTTCACTAATAGTTGCCTTCTTTTCTGCTGTGTTTTCTTCTTCTTTAATATCGTTAATAAGTGTTACCATCTGCTTGGGTGCTGGGTACTACATATTGTGAACAAGGCCAAGAGTTTCTGAGGGGCTGGAACAGTGTTATTTATGATTAGGCATAATGGAGATTGTTGTCTTTGCCTGGGGCAGGTGTGCTGTGGCTGGAACAGACACAGAAATGCAGAACATGTGCTGGGGTTCAGCTATCTACAATTTTCTTAAAAGGAGGTTTGGCTGCTGGTCTGTTGGTGTTTACTTGATGTGCAGGGACTCTTTTCTCCTATTGTTCTCTGGCCCCTAACATGCTTAACCTTAGAGAGAAAGACATAACACATTGTGATGCTACTAACTGGTCAAAAGGCTCTATCAATTTTAGATGAGATAGGTACATGTCAGAATCAGCATAATTAACTGGAATGACAATCCTGTTAAATGTGTTTATGCCATTGCACTGCTTATAAAGCATGTGTAAATTTACAATTAATGCATGTCTTTCTTCTATACCTTAGAGACTAGTGACAAACATTAAGAAGTTGTATAGCTGCAGAAGCTGAAGAGAGGTATTTGTCACAATAAAAACATTAGGTGATGCATTTCCCAGATTATCTGTCCTTCTTATGCAAATACTCTTTTTGCTGGAAATTTCAGGCTAAGTAATAATTATGTTTCTGATCTGAAAGGTGATATTTCACCCTCTGAATTATTGTTTTCATTTGCAAGATGGATGAGAACCTCAATGTTAACTACCTTGCATAAAGGTATTTGAAATAGTTCCCATTTCACATTATACATCAAGCTGCACTTTCTTTATATTGAGTGCGCTGCACATTGCAGATCCACAGAGAAATTTTCAGGGATGCTGTAAGACATTTCCTTATATTGTACATAGATGCTATAGCTCCTGCTACAGTGATGGCTGGAAAACATCAGCACAAATAAGATAAAGGTGATTTAAAGTTCGTCTGTGAGTCAGGCAGAGAACTGACAGCCATCTTTAACCAGCCTGACCCTGGGATGACCCTGAGCTCAGCTGGTTGTGAGATAGTTGGGTCTATTATGGGACAAAGGATCATATGTCTGACAGGATGCAGAGAACACATTACAGGATCACAGCTGAGTAAGAGTGCAAGACATAATGTACATTTATTTGATGAACAACACAAGCAAATCTTGCCAAGAAAATTTAATTTCAACTATTTTGTTTATTTCAAGTCAATCTCTTTCTGTTGCCTATTTCGAGAAATTAATATAGCTTTTTCTCTTCTATGAATGAAATAGATGATTGTGCTAGTGAAATTTATAATGCATGCAGAATGTGCACTGATAAATTCTTATAATGGGGTTCCACATTTCTACTGTATTTCCCTCCCATGTGGGCTCAATCTGCATCTATTCAACATAAAATTTCAAATGTCTTTGCCTACAACCCCATATAATTTGGTCAAGTGAGGCTAGAAATGTCAGAGCTAGTGCAGCAGTGGCTAGAGAGAGAGCCATGGGCAAGAAACTGCATATGATCTGGTAAGTGAGTGGCTATACTCATGTGAAAAGTGACAGAAATCCAAAAGTTTGGCATGACAGCCTTCTCAAGAAGGGGGAGAAATACCAAGTACTTTGATAGGCTGAACTTCCTTCACTTCTAGATTTATTAGAGATAATACTGTGGCAAGGGATTTGATGTCTTCAATCTCAGCACTTGGAAAACGGCTGAGATATGGAAAACCTGTATAACTTTGAACATCAAAAATTAGATCAACTCTAGCCTCTCCACTGCAGAGCTCATTGTAGGCCATGGAAGGGAATGATTGCTGGGCTGAAGATATGGAAGGCAAGGCTGCGCATTGCTGGGGCTTGCCTGGTTGGTTGTTCAGGCACTATCCAACATGCCCTGACCCTGCTGCTGACCACACCTGGTCTCTGTTGGGGAGGAAAGGGAGAGTAGGTGTCTCATTGCTAGTGCATCAAGCAAGAGTGGTGGAGTGATGGGGAAGGAGGTCAGTACGTCTTTCAAATGACAAGTCTCTTGTCCTGCTGTGGGGGAGGCAGGACCACATCTGCCACAACTCCTGGCAGTGCTGTGCCCCTGTTTCTCTGCTGCCCCAAAGCTGCCATCCGGCATCACCAGGCAGGAAGCAAAAGCTTCAATCAGCAGAAGGAAAATTGAGAGTTAACCCCCTGCCCTTCCTGCGACCCCCACCACTGATGTGGAGGGGTGATGAGAGAGGGGGGATGAAGAGCTGCACCACAGGCAAAGCTGAGAGCAGCACTTTACCTCAGCCAGCTTTCATGGGGACAGGGGGTTAATCTGCTTCCCAGGCCCTGTTGTCAGTAGCCACACGTCCTATTGCTCCAGGCAGGCTTGGATCTGGCTCAGAGTCCTATACAAACAGCTCACTCTTTACAGAGCTACTGTGCTGGGTGAGCTCTTCTAATGTATTACTGGTTTATATTTGTGCTGATTGCTTCCAAAGGGGAAATGACATGAAGTGAATCAGTGTGACCTCATTAGCGTGGCTCACACTGGTAAATGGATGACCACCATTAGGAAGGCTCTGTTGTGGCAGTGCTTCCATCGTGTTACCTGTGGATAGTATCATCATCTTGCTATAACCTGCTGCAAAGATTTATGCACTATGCTAACTTGCGTGCTGCAGCTGCTTTCTGTCTTATAAATATTGACTTCTGTGCCAAAAACAACAACTTGGTACAACAGGAATTAATCTTCTGCTTGACTGATGCATCTTTACAGACCAGTTTGTCTTTAGAAAATAGAGCTCAAGAGAGTTTTATGATTTAGAAAAATACTTTATAAGTTGATTTAAAATATAGGCTGTGATAAGCAGCGGCATCATTAAAGTGACATGGGGGCTATATTTTGCCTTCTAGATTTTCCTAACTGTGCCATCTGTTTGTCATCTCGACTTGCGTGAAATTTTAAAGAAATTGCCAGACTCTGGGTCCTGAATCTTTTCTGTATGTTGCAGTTTCTCAGATAATTTATCTATCACACAATTCAAGTGGTTTTAATTCACTTGATTTTTTTTTATTAAAAACCCCACAACTTTAGGCAATCTGATTTTTCAGAAGACTTGCAGGTGTCCTCCACTGATAGAGAACACCTTTAGTCCTCAGCAATAGCATTACAGTGCCAAGGGAGGCAAAGCACATCTTCAACCTGACGTTAGACACTAGGATGAGGTCACAATGTTGCAGAATTCCGGAGCTGACAATAAATAACAGCACACAGAGTCAGGGTTCTAAAAGATTAAAAGACAGGACATCAGCTTATTCTAACCAAGATCCTTCTAGGAAGACCTGTGCACTCTAATGCCTAAACAAAGGTACTGTGCAAAGGAACCATTGAGGATATTTGATCTGAAGATGAACTTACAGTGTTTTGACAGTTTCCCTCTGTTGAAGTTCAGGTGTTCATGGCTCCAATTACAGGCATTTTTTGTAAGCCTGTCCATACTACGCATGACAGTGAGAGAAAGTGAGTACTCCCTACTGTGACCGAATTTCTGACTTGATTATGTTCTTATGGACCATATGAAAATTAGAAAGGTGGTGTGGTTTAGAACAGTATCAGCTCAGATATGTTACCATGTGTTATGGTATTATGCTCCATAGGCCATGTCTGATGGACTCGCAACTGAATTTTTGTTCAGATGGAGACTTCAGTTCTGGTTCTCTAAGGCTTTTCATAAAGCTCATAACCATGCATCCCTGAATAAGCAGGCTGGTGACAGTAACTCAACTCCCAGAGTGAAAATTTTCCTCCAAAACGGAGCTGGTCACTGGGATTTCTGAGTCCCCACACAGGCAGATGTTGAGTTTGTGCAGCGTCACAGTGATGCCTTCAGAGCCACTAGTTTATACTCTCCACACTGAAATACACATTTAGGTCAGTAAAATTTCTGGTAAAATACCAATAACCATTGTGAGTTGGAACCATGAACAGAGAGCTGATCTGGCTGAAGCTGTCACTGATAAAAGATTTGAGAAATCCTGAACCACAACTCCTCTGAAGGCTGAAGTAATCTGAATGGCTCACGTTAGTTATTCTCCACCAATGGTTATTTTTGCCATAAATATAAGGCTTATACAACTCAGAAAAAAAAAAGGAACAATGAGAAAAGCTACAGGTGCATAATAAAAAATAAAACCAATAGTCTTTTAGAAAGCTTGCATGTTATGTAATGATATTAAAGATTCGGGTTTTACATTTAATAAACCAGAAGCTTTTTTCTTTTATAGCTGTTTTCTGAGCTTGCTCAGTGTTTAAGAATTCAAGCAGGTAGATGTTTGCACTGGCTGAGCTGTTTGGCAGTCTCAGAAATGGACTTTAAAAAATTTTCTTATGTCTTGTCTCTTGGAGATGGATATGCCCATACATTTAAAATTATGGTGAGTGAGTGTGTCTCAGTGTCTTGAAAAGAAGAGTTGTTTTTCCCTTCAGAGGAGAGAGCTAGACAAAGTAAATCAACACTGAATTTTAAGCTTTATCCCTGTATGGCTCCTAGTAATGCAAATATTCTCATATGGGAAAAGAGTATTTATTTTGTGGTCAATCCTCTAAAAAAGCAATGGAACTGATTAAAATAACTTTCAATCAATAGGAATTGTAAGCAGTAGGAATTTTCATCAATAGGACTTTGGAATTGTTAACTGAGAATTCAATTTCTGTTGGGATTATAAGCTCTACATCTATTTAATTACTTCAGGTGCAGTGCTGTTACTAGGAAAAGGTTCATTCATAGTAAAAGATATATAATTGAAGCATTTTAATGTATAGTTTCAAATTGTGGCAGTGATTAGTTTACAAAAAAAAAATCTTCTGTAACTGACTGATGAAATGTGCATCTAATTATAAATATGCCAAAGGATGGGATCTTCAGTAAATACGTGTTCATACCACACATTAAAGGATTTGTATTAAGCAAATGAACATATTTTGAGCTCTAGGAATGATTAATGTATGGAAAGTAGCATGAAGCTGTAGTTTAAGTCTGTTGCAGACTTCAGAGTCCAATGTAGGAAACTTTATGATAGCTTAGTCTTAATTCTGAAGTCAAACCTACAAAGCAAAGGGTCTTTATTTCTTTTTCAACACCTTCCACAGATGGGATACTGATCAACAGCAGAGCAGTAATAGCTACTGATTTTTGTTTACAGAAAGCAAACCCAGACACTGGCACTTGGGCAGCACTCTGGATCTGTGGTGCAGGGCTCGTCAGCAGGAGCTGTGACTGAAGGCCCAGAACTGGCCAAGATCATGTGGACCCTCATGTCTTCTACATAAGTTGCCTGCTCTGTCAGTGTAGTTGTCTGTGCTCCTGAGGGCTGGGCTGCCCACTTTATATTATTTCAGGAAATGATGAATTTATTGCACATTGGACTCAATGATATCTTTGTTTCTGAGAAGGTGAAGGTTTTCCATAAAGGGTTTTCTTCCTTATCCAACTTTAATCTTGAGATCTTAATCAAACAAGTAGATCAGAGTCAGTGATACATGGACAATGTTTCATGTTTTCGTGGCTCTCTTGAGGCATAGTCCACTAATATTTCAATCCCTGACAGCATTGGTAGTTTTTGGTATGTGTGCTACCAGTTATTAATGATTTCCTTAGGCTGTGATGTTGCATGCACTTGTGATGCTGTCCTAGATGTATGAAGCCAAGCACAGGCCTTTCTCTGGATTTCTGGATCAAAGAAAAGCTCTGAACAGGTATCCTGTTGCTTCAGTCACAGCTGAGTCCTCAGGTGGCAGCTGAGCCCAGCTCTGTGCCAGTACAACTGCAAGACTTCAGACAGACACTGTCTGTACAAGGTGTGCAACCCTCAAGTTGCCTGAAAAGTCCCCTTGGACTATGAGGTGTCCATCAGAGGGGATGAGGTGAGCATTTCTCTGTTGGAGGTTCAGTATAGTCATTCATTTACATTTAGGAGAGGAAGGAGAGATCTTTCCTATTCCCGTGGCTCCCTCCTCAGTTTTCTGCTGCTCTATTAAGGTGAATCTGAATGAAACTGCTAGCGGAAAGATTAATGGAAAAAAAGCGACTGGAGTCCTAGCCTTGAGCCCTACTCATGTTGCTCTGAAAAAGTTGAAATTTGTTTTAACTGGAGGCCATGGCAGGGGGAGAGGCAAGAGCAGCATTTCTCCAGGTGTCAGGGAAGTCACTCTTGGCATGAATTGTTTTTCCCCCCCTCAATTTCAAATACTTGTAAATTTCTCCCAAGCTTCTCCAGGGGCTGAAAGACTTGATGCTTGACCTCAGCTCATAAAATACCTTTTTTCCCTGCTGAAACAGTGAGAAAAATTCTTTGATCAAACTTTGAATCACAGAAGAGTGGGACAGAAAGCCTTCTTACAGACTACAGCTTAAAAACAAGCAAGTAAACAAACAAGCAAGAAGTACCCCAGAGAAAACGATATCTAATTTTGACATCTGAATGTTCTTTTGTAAAGTCTAATGTCCTAGCCCAGATGCACAAAATTCAAGAAATGCCACGCACAGAAGAATCCTATGTAAAATCTCAAGTTTGTAAAACAGTGTTGAGAAACAATTTCTAAATGTGCATGGCAAAAGTATTCCTTTGAGAAACACAAACAAAGGAAAACCCTCTAGTGTGACAGCCTGGGAATTGGAGAAGCACTGTCTGTTCCATTTGGCTGAGTGCCACACTGGGACCAGGCTGCTGTGGGGGATTTGGAAATGCCTTCACATTAACCCATCTCAGCTAGATCATCTCCTAGGATCATCTCCTAGTGAGGAATTGCCCCATCCCACGTAACTGAAGGCCCTTTTGGAAACCAGATCAAGCACTGAATTTTAATGACTACCTTATGTACTCAAAATGATCCAAGCAATGCATTTGCTACTAGTGTTCATGGCATTTAAGCAGTAAGTTTGTGGCAAATATCCTGCTGTTGCATTTAATATTTATTTTAAAATATTTTGATATTAAAATAATTTTAAGTCTTCTAAAAATTTAAAGTGATGGTGGAATGAGGAGATGGCAAGAATATCTCAGTTGCCAGTATGGATCCATAGACATGGATAGATTTGGGCTTTGCACTGCTAATCACCTCCCCCTGATCCAGTAGTGAGAGTGGATGCCTGCTTAACTGGACTATGGAATGTCCAAGCATATGGAGGTGCTGTTATCCACAACATTTCCATGTGTGTTATTGGCTGCAGAAGTTCAGTGAGCTTTAGCATTTTTCATCTGATAGGTTATCTAGACCTGGGTAGATATTTATATGGATACACAGATTCTATTTGAAATTCAAGCACTTGCCCTTCATAAAACACCATGATGATTTTGGTTTTTTTTTAAGCTATGAGGTGGTAAGTGTGTTCTGATGGCCTGATTTAATATGATGCCAAATAAAAGCTGGTAAAAGAGCTGATGCCGTGAAATAATGCCAGCAGGAATATGTAATGAAAGAAAAGTAATAGTGTTTACAAAATCAAGGCTTATCGTGCTGTGTAAAGCAAGGCTCTTATTTCAACTGTATTCAAATCTGGGCTCTTCTCACTGGTTTTGTCTTAATAAAGAAAATGCATCTCATACTGGCAAATAGAGCAATTCCTATTGAGACTAAAATGCCCGTTGCTGTCATAATGGATCTCCATTGACACATTTAACAGCTTGAATGTATACATTTCAGACACTATAACCTACACTAATTAATCTTTATTACATCATTAGTGCCTTGAAAAAAAACCCAAACCAACAAGCAGAACCTCTGCAGGAACGTGTCATTGAAATTAAAGGATAAGCCTGCCTGATGTTACTAAAGTTAAACTTCCTTTTGAAACAGAGATTCTCTAAGAACCTTATGCAGCAAGTGGATAAACCTAGTCAAAAAACCTAGTCCATCACTTTAGAATATAAACGCAACATATTCTTATCTGATGATGAGTTACGGGTTTCTGTGTTTAGAATTCAGAGGATTACTAAAGAGATTATCTGATCTGTCAATCAAACTGATATCTTGATGAGTTGGAATACTGCAACAGATTTAGCGAAGTGTCTTAGCTCTAATGCTCATTCTGGATGTCACGGTTAACCAACATCTTAATTACATACAATGAATATCTCTCCAATGGCTTATTATACTAATACAAGTCTCAGGAGTGACATATAAGCATGGTACATAGCTGTGAATCACTTAAAACTTCAGGGTCCCACAGAAGGACTGCTATAATAAAGAATTCAGTAAGCATTACCCAGACTGAGTTGAGTGACTTTGATTATGGCATGCTTTGCAAACTAAGCACCCTTCAACCAGTAGAGGGTACTCAGATGACCGTATAGAGAGTCCAGGTACAACAAGCACATGGCCAAATATTTGGCCACAGAAACTAGATAACTGAAGTTGAAATAATCTGCTCATATCTACTGCTGCTACTATACTGATGCTTGTGGTGAAGAGAAAAAGCCACAGCACAGTCAGCTGAAAGAAATGTTTCTCATTAAGTACTGGCCTGCATCCAGGTGTCTAGGAGGACCTGGAGGCTTTGTAATAGCCTTTTGGCCTCTGGGCCAATAGACTAATGAATTAGCAAGCTCACCTGTCTTCTTTACCTCACCCTCTCTGCTTTACTAGATCAACTTTTTCTTCTCATCTCTCCATCTGTCTGCTATCTCACATAAGAGGAGGGATATTTTAATGAGGAAAAGAGGATTTCCCAGGTAGTGACGGACACATATCTGCATACTACCTGGGCACTGATGGTGTGGAATAAATGGTATTTTGCACTCACAGCTGTGGTGTATGATTGTTTGAGAAAAGGGCTGGAGGGGAGGGGGCCCAGGCACAAAACAATGCCATGCACAAGAGAAGGGGTGTACAGATACTCCTCAAAATCCAGTGGAAAAAACCCTGATAAGTGGGAACAGTTTCAGCACAGCACTTCCTAATTTACCTGTCTTAGACTTGTCAGGCATGTTATCTGTGTTATTTAGGCAGCCCTGTGTATAACTGCTGAATGATCTAACATGATTTAAACATGAAAGCTTATCCTGGCTGCAGCTGACAGGGCTGACTGCTCTCCATCACAGCCTAATATGGAATTGCAGCAGAACAGTGACAGTGGGCTATCACTGCCCCCTCTGCAGAGGAAGGGGATGTTGCTAATATAGCTGGATCCCTTAAAACCGGGCATTGATGACGGAAGGTGGTTTCACTGAAAATTATTATAGAAAAGAGCTACAGCTATAAGCTTTTGTCATTACAGAATGCCAGGGATTATTTTCAAAGAGATGCTCTAAAATGGCTGAGTGCTTTTTCTCAAAATCATGGAAACTCATCTGTGCTCTGAAGTGCACCCTCATCTAAAATGCAGATTCCTAAAAATCAATGCAATTAATTCTCTGTCTGGGTAGTGAAAACAAACACAACACTTATGGTGGTTAATATATATGACACATTCCTCTGATTTGTATTGGACATGAATTCTGGGATGTTCTGCCATAGCTAAACACAGTACAGTTGGAAAAAAGCTCAAAGGATGAACAAATACGAATGCCTGTAATTGCATTTTCTTTATCTGGCTCTATTTATAGCCATTTTCTGTGGAGGTTCTTGTGTTCCTGTCTCTATCCACATGAAGTACATTTGACTATTTGCTTCAGGATTGCTCACATACTTATATCAGTAGGAAATGGAAACCATCTGAAATGACCAGCTACAACTCAGCTGCATGGCCTAATGTGAGAATAGTCACAGCCAGGCAATGGAAAAGTTGGTTAGTGATTAGCTGATTAAGATTTAGAAGGAAATATAGTCAAAATGAATCAAATTATTCACACTTAGCATTAAATTAAAGTTTTGGTGTATTGTTATAGGGTATCTTAATGTCTGTCTAATTGAACTCTTGCCAGCTGTGTCTGGTATGTGTAACAAGTCCTCTGTAACTAAGACAGAAAGCAATGATCTGCAAATTCTAACTGTGCCCTATAGCAGTTACCACTTAAATGTGAGGAATAGATGAGAGCTACAAAGTTTCTTTTACCTCATTGATGCACCCCTGGCATAGGACACTGACTCATAAAAGCCGCATGATCCCTATGGTGGGATGGGCCACTCTGATTTACTATTTGCACCTCAAGACAGATCTTTTGCTACCATAGGATCATTGATTTCTGCATGGCAATAGACGCTGCTCAACTGGAGAGGAAAAAATCCCCCATGTTTCTTACTTCGGGCTTGATAGCATCAAATGAGCAATTTGACCTTGCATAGACATTACCCAAAATGATGTGCATGCCGTGTTGTTCCCAGTTCAAAGAAATAGCACACTGCTTTAAAAATAAAATGGTAGAAATTGGTAATTTAACGGCATGTAGCAAGCAGTTTTCAGCTTTCCCTGCTGTGAATCAAGTCCATGCCTTTCTGTCTTAATCAGAATTTTATTTAAATAAGTTTCATTGTATCACAAGAAACAAAATTGTCAACTCATTCTCTTGCAGTGGGCCGTGTTGTCTGCAGGGCCAGCTTTCAGCAGTGTTAGCAGGATTGAATTTTGCAGTCCCAAGGTTGGAGGACTGGGTTTGTCCTGCTGCTGGATGCGTAAGGACAAAAGAAGGGCTGGAATGGAGGCGAGTCCTGGAGAGCAAGGCTTGCTACTCCTGTGCCACTGGGGTAGGACATCTGCCACATCCCCTTACTTGACTTTCCAGGGCTCTGCTGGTAGGTAATGCAAAAGCCATCTTGCCCATTTCTATCAGTCATCTGCTCGAGGTAACTGCTGACTTTGCCAGCGGCAGTGCCAGCTGTGGTTATTAGCTTGTCACATTGAATGCTCTGTGGAAGGCAGAGCAAATACTGGGGCCCCTGAGCCACAGTGGGAGAGAGGTTTCGACTGGCAATGTGCCCGTAAAACTGCCTTTCCCCCAGTGAAAGTCTGGCTGTTCTTGTTTACTACTTTATGCAGGTATTATTTCCATCTCTCACAGAACTGCTATGAAATGTGTGTCTTTCCTTTGAACTCAAAGATGAGGATGAGTTCTTCCCTTCACCAGAGTTTGACTTTGGCTGGGCAGAGTGAAAGGGGGAGAGGCAACATTAATTTGATCCTGGATGTAATTTAGATTTACTGAGAAATGTTAAACTCTGTGTCTGTCCTGTCTGCTGGAGCGCCATTCTCCTCAACAATGAGCATTCCTACTGCCAGCCCTGCCCTCCTTCATCTCTGCTTACCTGTAGGATTCTTTCTTGGAGGGAACTCTCCCTTGTCCATGCTGCACTATAAATGGTGTCACCTCAAGGATGCAAAGAATTGGAATCCAGAGAGTTACCTAATTCACCCCAACTTGAGGAACATGGGATCCTGTAATCTTTTATTGGCTGTATCTCCGGTAAGTCACTGTTTTCAGGAATCAGGAACAAAAACTTTTCTTGCTCCATCCTGAACTGGTTGAAAAGATGTTATTAGAATAGGACTACATTGACTTAACAAACAAGATGGCCTTATCTTAAATCAAATTATAAATTCCCAACAAATGCAGAAACTGCAGTAACTTTGAAGCCAAATGTACCTGTGTTACCAGGGAGGGGCAACATAATGTCCTTGGAGCCATCCCAGCATACATATACAGGTGCTTCTGGGGCATCCCCTCTGGGAGATGTTTTGGGTGCTTCAGGTCAGTCTCTGGGTTCCAGCTGTCCTATCAGCCCTGCCTGGAGTGATTAGGGCAAGAAAGATGAGTCAAGGATGGTCTTGCACATGGATCCTTCTTATCTCTGATACCACTTGCAACCAGCGCAGACAAGATACAGGCTGCCTACCCTTTGTCTTGTGAGTGTCTGGATGTGTCAGGAGCAAACTAGGGGTCCCAACATTTTTTGGAGCACCATCTCTAGGATGCTGCTGCTCTGAAGACACTCCATGAACACTTCTACATCTCATGAGGTATCCTGTGATGCATATTTGAAACACTTAGTTATGGCCTTAAATACTTGGGTTAAAGCAGTAATTGTAGCTAATCACTGAAGGGAATAATGAGACACTTCTAGATATCAGATGACCTTACCACAGTAATACCTGTCTTGTCACGTTTTATTGTCTAGTGACATGGTGAAGGCTTGCAAGATGATTGAATAGCAGGCATTCATGAGTGCAGCAGTGATTAAAGGAGCAAATAGCCTAACAAGCATGGTCAGGTACTGCATGTGTTTCAGCTGTTCAATGTGCTGAAGGCCAACAATTTATCCTATGCCCAGTGGCTACTGACTCTCTTCAGGCCAGGTACATGCAATAAAAGTGGAATGTTAATTAGGGGAGAATGCAAGGCCTTAAAGGGACAGTGTTCTAGCAGGTACTGGTGATACCTTATTCCAGGTTGTTTTGCTCTTAAATTTTAATTTAATCTATAGTCATTAAAATGCTTATGGGAAGGAATTAATAAAAGAGGCAGCATGTTTTGACACATATTGGGCATCCTTATTTCAAAGTGAAATCCAGGGCTCATTTTTTTCCTGCAGATGAGAAGACAGCAAATTCTTTCAAGTAATGCTAGTGGTATATGAGAGGCACTGTACTAATAAATATGGAAAAATGCCAGTGTTGTGGAATTATTGACAGGTCTGACATAAAATTCAGTTTCTCCAACACCATTCCATCTAAACAGAATTAATGGGATATTAGGCTCCCAGGGTCTGTGACTGCAGGTATGTCACTCACTATATACAGAAACAGTTTCCCAGCTATGCAGTTAAGGGGAAAAGGCCAATGTTATGCTTAAAAGTATTAGTCTGTCAATACTTTTTGTACAGCAGGTATACTTTTGTACAGCAAGTCTTGCTGTGTGCAGGATTACTGACTTAGTATGGAAATAGTTATAATCTGTTCCCCACACAGTCGAAGCTTTATAGCAGATGTAGGGATTCTTGAAATTTGGGAACAGCTTGAGAAAGAATTCCTCAGGAGATAGTTTAAATGTTAAGTGTCCAGGCTCAGTTTCACAAAGGTGTTTAAGGTTTAACCCTCCAGAGACTAAATTCCCACTAAGACCAAAGGGAAGTACCCCTGTAGGTTTTAGTTTTTCAGATATCATTGTGAATTTGACCTCTAGCATCTATAAAGCCTCCTGTTGAGTGGCATAAAATGTTTCCACTCTGCAGAGCTTAGGCATATTGGTTAGCTACACTAATCCCCATCTGTCATGGAAAAAAAAAAAGAAAAAAAAATGTAACTGAGATCCATAGCTGGAAAGCAACTGTCTCTCCAGTGCTATACTAACTTGCTGGCTTGCTGGACCATCAAACCAAGCTATGCTTGGAGGTTTGCCACATCCTCTGTTTTCTCATGAATGGAACACTGACAGCAGTTGAGATCCTCATATTGCCCAACCTCTCCTGACATGAGAACTGTGCAGTGATTACAGATGAAGGGTGTTGGTTACATCTGCTTCAGGGCTGCTCCACTCTCTCTGCTAACAAGCTGAACTGCCTCAGGCCAGTTCCTTGTTGTTTGTGGCACTCCTACCTTTTCTCACACTTGCTCATGAGGCAATGCACTGATATTTGTTCTGTGTGGAGCTTGGCTGCCAAGCATGTCCTTATCAGCTCATGTCACAAGCTGGATCACCTGGCCAGCAGGCTAGAAGGGAGAGATATGGTTGTGATGTGCTTCAAATGCTATTAAATTCACAAAGGCTTAGGAGGTTTTAGCTTTGCAGTTTTAAAGATCACATATCTTGTAAAGGTATAAAGATTTCTTCTGAAGGAAAATTCTTAAGGAATTTTCCACATATTTCCTCTTTGAAGAACTGGTTATATTATATCCTATGAAAGTGCTGTACCATGCTTTAATAGCTTTTGCTTAGATTTTAAGACAGTCTTGAACGTGATAGATTTATATTTTCACTCAAACACCACAGATTTCTTGTACATCACCCCCTTTTCAAATTCAAATCAATAAAGAGGGATCAAAAGTCTACATCCCCAGTCTTATTGAATGAGGCCATGGACCAAAACCAGAACAATAAGTGAATGCTGTTTAGAAAAAAATGAGAGCAGAAATAATATGTGAAAGTATGGAGAAAAACTCCTTTATGGAACACAGTCATAAGCATCTTGACTTATGGGATCCACTTTATCATTTTAGATACTTTTTTTTTTTTGTATTTTAGGGAAGACAAAGTTTCATCTTGTGGCACACTGCAAATGATGGATTCTGAGCTGCTGGGATCTTTGCTTCTCATAAATGGCCAATCTTGGGGCTCCGGTAAGGTTTCAATGTTGTCTCAGCTCCTTTCTGCCTCCTCTTGTTGTGTTTGGATAGCACCTCCTGCAGAGAGGGGGAAGCATGCTAGTAAAGGAGGTGGTCACATGCCTCATGTGGCCTCAGTTCCTCAGAGTACACTGTCCTTGTGGGACATTTGTCACCTAGCCTTATATTTGGGATAAAAGGAATGAGCCTTTCAAGTGAACTTTCCCATCTTTTCAACTCTCACTTTATTCCCACCCATCATAGTCAGGCAATATTGAGTTCTACAGTCCAGAATGCGGTCTTCAGCGATCTCTGGTTTGACAGTAGGGCCAGGGTATCTCAGTTGGGTCTTAATTTTAATTTTTAAGACCTCACTAGGTCCCAGCTTATTTTATTATTGTTTTCTTCTGCGTGGGATTAGAGTGTCTCTGCTGTCAAAATTACTAATAGACCCCTGAGGCAGAAAATGTTTCTTCTGTAATGATACGTACTGTGCTACTTCGCATCTGGAGTGCTGCAGGGCCACTATTTTGGCTACCTCTCACTTTGCTGGGGAGTGAGATGGAAAAATGACTGTCTTTCCTGGTATACCTTTAACATACTTTAGTTTAGTTTACATTAAATACCCAGGAGTGAAGACAGAATGACAGCTACTGTACTGTGTGAGCTGCCCAAAGGTAGACTCTGTTAATACAGAAGTTAGACAGTGTGACAGATAGATGGGAGATAAGCAAAAGGCTATTATCCCAAGGTAAAGTTATTTCAACATACTGCCAATAACCCCTACTTATAATTTGGATGAGAGGTGGGAGAGGCATGACTTTAGCTGAGATACTTTGACTGCCATCTACACCTTTCAGTGAGGCTCTGACACTTTATCAAAGAAAGGGAAAAAAAAAAGATCAGTCTTTATATTCTGGGCAGGTGTCCAATAAGAAACTCCAGCAGAAGATTAAAGTCTTTAACATGAAAGGGAGATCTAGCGCAATGTGTAATATCCAGCAGTTCTAAAAATAAGCATGTTTGTCAAGTCTGCCACAATCAGGCTGATTGCTAGCCATGACAGCATGACATACAGCTCACAATCTGGCACAGGGGAAAAATGTGATTCAAATATCTTCACAGACAAGCTGGTCTTTGCATTTACAGGAGAGGGACTGCACAACAGCTCTGGCCCAGCATGCCTAGAGTCTCTCCCCGGCTGTGACACCCCATCCCTGAGGAGCTACGAGGAGCTGGAAGACCATTTCTGAGGCGGATTCAACAAAAACAGCTGCCTGATATTGCAGGTCTGACCAGACCCTTCTAATGGTTGTTAGAGAGGGAGTCCCTGGTATGTCTGCTGGAGTGCCACATGCTGACGGGTAAGTTGTTCAGACTGCCATCAGGAGAAGAGGAAAGATAAGCCAAGAGAGGTGATGACTTTTCAGCAACCAGTGGCTGAGCAGGGGCTAGGACCATTCTCCACCCCAAAGCACAGAACAGGTAACTGACCAAAGAAAGGCCTGTACATTGCAAATGACTACTTGTGTACTGATTGATTTTACAGTGTACTTCCTTTTGAAGGCCAAGTTCTCCCCTGGGAGCAGGAAAGGAGCACTACACCAGATCCAATGATGGGGGTGGATTTTGGGAGCGGAAAAGACGTAATATGACCATAGCTGTCAAGAAAGCTGAAGTTCAGAGTAGGATTCACATACGGAATTGCTATCTTCCCACTTCTAAGCATGCTGAAGGAGGATTAAATATATGTTCAGGATATGGATGAACTACTAGTCCATGCTCAGAAAGTTTCCTGATATTTATGGCCAGAAATCTAAAAAGGGGCACACAGAGGAATTCAATTTGCTTCCTGGGAAGGGGCTGCTGTCTTTGGGCTCCAAGTGGTACCTCTGTAGCAGTGCTCTGCTCCTGGGCTGACCCCTGCTTCTCTGGGGGAGGCATCAATGCACAGGCAGTCATCTTGCAGGGACTGAGCTCTAGTCAGAACTGAACTGGGATCAAGAGCAAACTATATGCCCTAATAAAGAAGTCCCCAGACAGTAAGCAATTGTTCTTTCTAGGAAGCATGGTCAACCTGATTTTCTCTTGATAGGAAAAAGGTTTTAAAATTTACTTCAGCTTTCAGCTCTTCTGAACTAGGAATGTAATAGACAGTCAGCACTTTCTGTGAGTCTGAGACCTGCAGTGAAGTCTCTGGATATGAAACTCTAGCACCAGGTTCCTTGTCTTTCCTGGCTAGCCTTACTCATCACTCCATGAGTTCCACATTTGCAAATCACTTGTTTCATTTCTAAATGTCCTTCTGATTCCCTCTGAATCATAGGATTTCTTTTACTTATTTTCACTTTCCAGTAAGCCAAACACTAAAATCCAAATGTGAACATAATGTTAACCTTGCTATGCCCTATTACTGGCCAAAAGAGCAGCCACATGAATTACACAGCAGTGTTCTTCAGAACCTCATTAAAATCCAGGACAGCTGAATGCAGATACTCACATGACAAGGACTACAGGCATTTGCAACCCTTCACATTAACAAAATTCCAGAGTACTTTATTAAAACATTGCAACTCCACCCACTCCCCAACACATCTCTGGAGTCTGTGAGCCTGAGGAAAGAAAGCATCAGGCAACAAACTATTTCTGGTTCTGGCAGGCATCCTCTGTTCTCAGATAAAGTCTTTGATTCCTTTAGCTTTTTTTCTTCTTTAAAATGCAGAATTTATGACTTCATACTTTCTTCCTGGGGCTAAGTAGTGCTGGTTTGTACTCATTACTGCATATCACCTTCTAGAGTAAATAACTCCTCATGCTCTATTCCTGTGAAAATAAAATACAAGCTCCTGACTTCTGTCATTTGGGACAGGTCTTAGTGTCTCACAGATTATCCCCAGGGCTGGACTGCGTGGAGAACACCCAGGTTCTCTTACTAGAGGTCGAACCAGAGTTCATTGCTTCTTAACTGTTCCTGTGCCAGTCCACAAGGCTGTTATCCATGTTGTTGAGAGCCTACTGCATCTCTGAGGGATCCTAAGGGAGCTGTTCTATCCATGTTGTAGAAACATTGGATATATTGGGTCCATTAATGATTTGAAATGGTTCAGAAAGTCTAAGTAATGAGAAATGACCTCTGGCGGTGTTTTGAGTGAGGACCCCATATACAAACGTGTCCAAACTGTTGCTGTTTTCTGGGAAAGCCTTGTCCAATTTATCTTTGCAAGGTAAGCAATTAGTTAAATACTATAATTTATGTGCTTACTCACCCATAAGTATGAATTACAATTCCCTGCCTCCTTGACTCTAAAAAGATATGTCTGGCCTTAATGACTCTAATTCAGCTGGTATTTTACCCACAGACACTGTTGGCAGCATCAGCATTTCTTGCATGACAGGGTAAGGGTTCATTATCCCAGGAAAACAAATCCAATCCCTTACCTAGGAACAGATCCAGCACTGCTCTAGCCATGCTCCAGGAACTGAACATCCAACAATCTGAGCACTGCTGATCGAATCCAGCATCAGCAATGCGTTTTTCAGGAACCCAGCTGTTACCCTGGGCTCATTAGGAGGACTGGCATGCAAAGATTTCAGGAGGGAAGGAAAGATCCTGTTTTCTGCTGGTTTCAACACTCCTGCATTTTGTGTAGGAGGCAGCAAAGTATGTCCAGAAACCAGCTAAGCTGGAAGAACAGCCATTTCTTTCGTGGGCAAAGTTCTCACTTTCAGCTGAGCAAAGGCAATAATGTTTCCTAAATGCATTATTTCTGACATTTAAACATCCCTGGTTTTCAAAAACTTCAGTAAAACTTTGCTTTATGGCTGTTGGTATGAACTTTATCACTGATTACAGCAGACCCAGAATTTTATATAGATCCACAAATCACCCATAAAAATGCACCTATTTAAGCCTAGTCCAAAATGTTCTTATATTCAGGTTTATGATAGAGGATGGAAGACCACACTGCCAGTTTAAGTTGAGTCAGATGCTGAAAGTTCTTTTACATTTAAGACATGATACTTGGGAATAGGATGACAGCCCATACCATTTCTCTCTTTAGTAGCACATAATAGAGCAAGTGCCACCTGTTACAAAAGCTGTCAGCACCATGTTCAGTGGAAGGGTGATCGAACAGTGAAAAATGCCTCTATGATCCAGACAGGATTTATGATTACATGCTTCTGAACACATTTTGGGGTTTAACTGTAGGAAAACATACAAATACCAATGCATTTGTTTACATCACTGACCTTTTCCCCCAAGCTGGCAAATTTATTTATTCTTTCTTTGCCTGTGACATATTTTGATTGCAAATATTTTATTCCATATCTCCAAACAAAGCTTCTTCCTCCAAAGAATTTCTTTTGATCACCTCTTTCATACATCCCATTACTGAGTTACCCCAAATCTACATGAAACAAAATGTGCCCAAACTCACCAGGATGAAGTCAGATTTTTTTTTTTTTCCAGTTACTCCTCTCCTCCCCTGTTGCCTAAGATTAGGAGGACCAATTTCCAACCAAGCTGTTTGGGCAGGAGACCTGGTAGGGATTGGAAGCCATTTCTTCTTGCAGAAGTGCTTGGGAGGAACATGCTCTGTTTAAACAGGCCTTCTTGCCATCACAAAAAGGATGCATATGGCTGGCTTCTGTTGTTCTACGTTGCCTTAGCTTAAGGAGAATATTTTTCTCTCTCACTGGTAAATAAATTTTGCAAATCCCCTGAAGGCTTTGGGTGAGTTGTGCCAGATGAACCTTGTTGGTTAAGATACTTAGCACAATTACCATAGAGCACCTGTTTTGTTATGACAACATTTTGCATAAGTACAACAAATTCACTGTAGTCATCCAGAGCCTGAGGACTTCACTCTTAGCTTGAGGTTTGTTTCTGTTTGTTTAAATAAGCATTTAAGGCAATGCAAAATGGAAATTCCAGCATTTGATCAGGTTCTGGCAAGTAGCTCCAGGAGCTGTGTGGCAAACCAAGGAGGAGACTGCAGAGGTGCTTTTCTACCCCATCACTGTCATGCTTGGAAAATGAGGAGGGTTAAAATGAAGGTGACAGAGGAAACTACTGCTCAAGGACTTTAAAACAAGTGGGCTCTTAGAGTTATCTAGTCTCTCCTCAGTGTTACCTTAGTTACCTTAGTTACCCCTTAGTTACCCCTATCATTGCAGGAATTGATTGAGTAAGGCCTTTTTGCAGGCTCAAGATGGAGCTCACGCCAGCTTATCCATGTCTTGTATTAGGTGATCCAGCATGGAACATCACATGCCTGGAATGAAGACAGAAAACCATCAGAAACAACAATACCACCTGCACTGGGTTTTATTTTGCACCTAATCACAGGCGCAGGGAAGTTTTGCCTCACTTTCACCTTTGTGAAAATGTCATAAGATAAAATTTTAAAGCAGATTTTATTTCCTACTAACTTTTGGATTTTAGGAATAATAGATTTTATTCAGAGTTAGGAAGTACATACATGTAGTATCAAAGGGCTTAAACCAGAGAGAGCGCTACTGCTACTTTGTAACATTTTCTTTTATATTAATTGGGTTCGCAATTTATAGTTCTACAAAATCTACCCATTTTTAAAAAATTCAGAATACAAAAGCTTCAAAGTTCTTTTCAAGATTTATTTAAAAAAAAATGTTATATCACCACGGAAAACTTGATCAAAATGCCAGACTTCAACATACAGTTACTTTTCCATTATAAAAATCTGCTTACATTAGAAGATGAGTCAATTAAAAAGTTTATAAAGCTGTAGTAGTTCTTATATTAATGTTGAATTTTCTAAGGGGTGAATTCTTATTTGATAGAAACTGGCATGTCAACATGCCACCAACAGCAGCTGACAATCTCATTCTGAATGCAGTCTCCTAACTTGATAGAGTATAAATGCGTTCACAAAACAATTAGAAAAAATCATGCATAAAAGACTATCAAGAACAATTCCATTAAAAAGTTGTAAGTTCCTAGGGTGTCCTTATAACATGGATTTCTAGGTAATAAGAGGTTTTGCTGAATAAAAATATGTTTGTCCTGTCCTGATAATATTCTCTAATCATTAAGTGCCAGACACTGAGCAAGCCTGGACTGAGCTGTGTGGATCCTTGGCCTGGCACAGCTCTGTCACTCTGATTTTATTTTACTTCTTCAAAACAAACAACACACTAGCTCTAATCAGTCACACCGTTCTCCTTTATACAGTAGAGACTACTGTACTTCTTGGATTTTCCAATGAAGACATGTTTAACTTTATCTACACATATTTTGTGAAATATAAAATGTGCAGTGCAAAATATTGCTGTGCCTAATTTCTGTAAAATATCCATTTAAGACACCCCAACTGACTTCAGTCACTGAGAAAAATGTCTATGCTCTGACTTGTTTTTGCACAAGGAATCACATGCCAGAAATGCACATTTTGCTTTCAACTACAAATTTCAGATTTTTTTGTCCCTGCGAGGCATACTGAGCTACCACTGCTGAGTGATGCAGAGGATTTAGCAGGCACAGTTAGAAAAGAACCCCCTGGAAATCCCATCAGTGTGTCAAGACTGATGTTATTGATGTATATGGGGAGACTTCTCATTCCAACCCCTGCTGCTCCTTTAGAAACCCAGAGGATTGTTAACATGGTTAGAGAGAGTTCATGAACTCTGCTCTGTATGAATGCAAAGTATCTGGAACATTGATATGGAAGTGAAGACTCTGCTGCCTTTGTTCCTATTCATGTTCCTTTACATAATATTTTAATGATTAAGAACCAGATTTAGCCCTCTGATATGCCTACTGATTCCTCTGAAGTCACCTGATTGTTACCAAACAATCAGAATTTAGTCTGAATTTTGTAAAAATAAAGTGATAAAATTCCCACCTCTTCCAACTTCATAGAACTTCCAAATAAAACCATCTCCTTTGGCTACTGCCACCTATTGTTGATTCTACTAGAAAGAAAAAGAGAAAAGGAAGCTTAGAAGACAGAGCACAACCCTGTGGATGTGACTTTTGTGCTGGAAGCATAAATATAGGGTAAGTTCCTTGCATTTTTACCAGTGTTGTATGGTCCACCAGGCAAGTGAAAGGCCTGATCCCTTTTAGCATCCCCTGACTGCAGTGTGTACCGCTGAGGTGATCATGAGCTATGTAATGCAAAGCACGAGATTAATTACAGCAGCCACTCATTAATCTACACACCTAAGCCTCACTCAAGAAAACTTCAGGTTTTTGCTGGACTAGGTTGAACTTCTTCCTGGATGCCAGTCTGCCACCAGCTGTCTCCACTGCCTTCCCTCCTGCAGAGGGTCAGAAGATCTTGTTAGAGTGGGTCCCATTCTTCACCTGAGACATGCTCTGACATCCTAACCCAGCACCAAATACTGCCTGAGAGCTTCTGGAAGGGAGGAAGTTCTATGCTGAAACCTCACAGACACTTCTTGAACTACCTGTTTATCTATTTGCAAGCATAGCTGAGATGCCCCCCACCCTTTTTTNTTAATATAGCTTTCTCTTTTTGACAGCTTGGACTCTTTTATATTCAGTGGGTCAAATTCTAAGGAGTATAAAATTGATTTAGCTTGCATACAAAAGGTCATCTTACATTGTGCTCTGAATTTCAATTTCTTGGTACTTCAGAGTTACAGGATGAGTTATGAAATGTACAATAGCTACTTAATAATTTTAAGCACCTTTTAGCTATAACTAATACAATGTTTACAGCTAGTGTGCAAGAAAACTGGTTGACACAGCTCTAGGCTGGTAGGTCACTTTGGGAGAGTAAGTATATGCTGCATCAGGAGCCTATTTTTTACCAGGGGTTTGTTCAGAGTAATAGCTGGGGGAATCACTTAATTTTCGCAGCTATCATACTGATTAACTTCTGAAAGATGATGAGATGGAGCTCACATGTGTAGAAAAGAGGCATTCTTGACTGTCCTCTCTACCATACCTTTCCATTTTGCTGGCTTGCTTCATGTGTTTGCGTACGGGGGAGTTTAAATAAAAGGTTTTAGCCTGAGACTGTAACAAAATACAGTGATTTTAGATTTGATGGCTGGTAAACATGGTATTTGATGTAACCTGATACCACATTTTCTCTGTAGTAAAGAAAATAAGTAAGAGATTATTGACAGTGGCTTATGGACAGAGTAATTTGTTCAAAACAAATGCTAAAACAACAAGAAGCCTTCTGTTGCTGCCACCACTGAAGCCACAAGCAAACAGCTCTTATCTTGGAACTGGAGTCTAACTAAACACACTGCCTCTCTGCCTCCAGAGAGTGTGTGGCCAGAAGAATGCTGAGCAATATTGCCATTTCTGGTTGCCTTTGCCTAATGATAGCCACAACTACGAAAGCCACAATAAAAGCTTTTGGTTTTCATTCTTGTTTTTTCAGTAGACAAGCATCCACTCTCTTGAAGTGTAAACTTCAACAGAAATAAAACACTTTCAACCAGCTACATTTTGCCACTAAACATGACATTTCTCTGCTTAAACTGTCAATGATCATGTAATTTTTTTCCAGTGTTGTATGATATTGTGTTTCTGGGTCTTACTATAACAAGTGAAGTTAGGAATTCCCTTCTCAGAGTGAAGCCTTCATTGCAGATGGCTGTATTGACATGGAGATGATGGCTGAGGGTAATATGCATTGAAGGCACATCAGTCTGTTGAGATTGGTGATAGTCATTCCTGAAATGCTAAAAAATAACCCTAAATTTTTCAACATTTTTTCATGTTAGGGCAGGCTTTATTGGAAGGTATCATAATTTAAAGAGTTCAGGTCTGAATATAGCTTTGTTTCATATGTCTTTTAGATGTGGGAGCACATGTGCAGATTCCTGAAATTTTTCCTTGTATCCAGGTCTTTTTACTTGGCAAAGTAAGTGGAAAAGGCCTCAGAGTCAGATCTGACTGTAGGGTCTGTGGGATTTCTATTCCTAGCAGTGCCAGTACACTTGCATGTGAGCTCCTGGTATGCAAGTCTGCAGCAAAGCCCAAGCTCAGCTTTCCTGGTATTTGAAAGGCTTCATTAATCTCCAAGAAGTAAGAACCCACTGCTTCTGCCTGCCCAGTTAGACAACTAAAAAGGACAGATAAGATATCATAAAAAGGATACAGGTTCATTGAGGATGTGATTTCATTATATGTTTGCCAGCAGGAACATGAAACAGAAACCTCAATTGTGCAGAAGGTTGTGAGCGCAGAGAGACACTATAAAGGACCTTTGCCTCTGTTTTTCCTTCATCTGAAGGTCAAAGGACCACTGAGATCAGTGGCTAATGACTGAATATTGTTACTATCCCTTATCATTAAAAATGTGAGGTCTTCATTTATATACTATAATGTTCCTGGCTGTGGTGCAATTTTGGGCACTGTATGCAAAGGAATAGTCCATTGAGAGGACACTGTTGGCCCCTGTGTATTCTCTTCACATCTCAGGGAGCAAATCTTGCATTTTCTCATCAAGCAGGAATATAAATGATCATTTCTGCTGATGATGCGCAAATGAGAACAGATCTCATGTTGTTCATCAATTGTTCCAGAGCAATTCTTATGTGTAAGCAACATGTGTTCACCCACATGATCTTGCTTGCTGCCTGGACAGGAATCACCCCTTCAATACACTTGAGGATGAATGTCCCAGATATCTGTTTTACCAGCTTCTGGCTATTCTGTAGCCAGCAAATCAAGAGTTTAAAAAAAAAGGTTTACGTGTTTTATTGATGAATATATGATTGTTAACTCACAAAATTAAATTGCATAGCAAAAGGTTCAGTGGTTTGGAACTCTGAAGTATAACTTTTATGCAAGTCTTTATGTCAATTTCTGATCAATACTTCTCAGAAGATGGTTTCATTTTTATTGCCAAGAGCTGTGTTTGTATGAAGAGTGTTTTCTTCAAAATAACCAATGGTTCAGATGATTTATATCTATTTTAAAACACAACATCTTAGTATGCACTTTACATTATTATGAATGTCTGTCACTCATGCTTCAGTCCAGTGGAATTACTGGTGAACCTATGACTAATAAAATTGGTTGTGAACAAAAATTCAATAACAGCAAAGTTAATTACATGTTTACAAGAGTATAAACTTACAGTTTGATCAATATGTAAATTCTGACCTTCAATGGTCTTTTCAGCCTTCTTTTAAGCTTTTAGTCTTGCAAAGATTAACTTAACTGCCTAGAACTTCCTTTTATGAAGTTACCAGAATATGAGAATGAAGAACTTAAAATGGTGACATCATAGTTTTCAAAAATTTTAAAAAATACAAACTGTTGTTCTTGTGAGTACTCATTCATCTTACCAAATAGCAGGGTTAAACTGACATATATTTACTGACAAGAATAGCTACTTAACATTTTTTTAATATTTATTTTCATATAAATGATGTAATTAGCTATATTAACACAGCATTCTTGAAACACACTGTTTGAGACTCTTGTCAAAAGAGTTCTGTATAAGGAATGGTTGTTGAATCAAAGCACTTTTTGAAGTTATTTTTTCCCCAGGGTCTGCCAGATCAGCCTTTATAAACTGATGATCATCTTCCCCTGACCAATTTTTTAATGTGTTTTTCCTGAAGAGCATCTAAAAACACCAGGGCATTTGATTTTATACTGCTTCTTCTAGGAAGCCCATTGCTCTTGTAGATGAAACAGACATATTATTCCCTATTTAACATTGCTATGGATAGTAATAAGCTTGATGCATAGAAGCTTTATTCAGGCCAGTCAAGAAAATATGTTTTTTGACAGATAACTTTCTGGTTAAGCTCTGATCTGACTTTAGAATGACACATTGTTGGAGTGAACAATTTGCAGAATATTGCCAGCTGCACCACAAAAATTTTCTGAGAAGGACATTGTTTCTATCTAGACATTCATCATTTGTATGTTTGCTTGTCTGGTTTTGTGTGTTATGTTTCTGTCCTCAGAGCCAGCAGGGAATTGCAATGGGACAGAAACTGAAGGAAGTTCTAGCTCAGACATGAATATATCCTATTGTGTAATATGAAGCTGTTATTATTTTTGAAGGATTTGTGGTTACAAAACAAACCACAAGACTGAAGCAATTAGATGCTTTCTAGCATTTTCAGACTAAATGGCTTCTACAGCAGGATGCGTTCTGTTGCAGCACTTCGGCAGCTCTTAGACAATGAAGTAGGTTCCTTGATGGACACAGAAAGGATTGACTTACTTTAAAATAAGCTGCAGAATTTCATTCCATGTTTTAAAATGTTTATTCCCTCAGGAAGATTATATCTCTGATTTGTAGTAAGAGAGAACTTTGGGAGGTGTGAAATCTTATGGCTTACCCAGCTGTAACTGTCTGCCTCTGCCGCTTCCCTCCAAGTCCTACTATCCCACCATATTTAGACCTATCAAAAGTCCTAAATGTTCCTTCTCTCCTTTTTGGCAGGCTTTGTCAGTGTGTTAGAGCAGATGTCCTGGCCCAGGAAGGTTAACTACTTCATTTTAAATAGCTATGAGAAATTACTTTTTCTCCTGGTTTAAACTGATATCCTCTGATAGTGTCCGTGTTACCTCTGATAGTGTCAGTGTTCTCTTAATGCCTCATGAAGTTAAGTCCCTGATTTCCTTCTTGTTAAGGTAACTGAATTACAGAAGATAATAAACCATGCAAACATTGTAATTTGCTTCAGTACCAGCAATCATTTCGGTCCTGGCTGAAGGTGGAATAATGTTGCATGGAAATAACTTTTAAAATGTACAGATTCAGAACCTCATACACATCACAGGATCATAGGTGCTGGGCTATAACAGCATGGAAAGCTTACTCTAGCGTCCAAACCAAGAGATGCTCTTTAGAAGGAAGTGTAGTTTTCATGATCCGGAGAACACTCTTTCCTCAGCACTGGGGTTATAACTGGGAACCAGAGAACCCAAACAGCTTTTATGAGGTATGTGATACCTTCTTTGATGAAAAAGTCAGAGCTGTATTGCGACTCACTGCTGAAGTATAAAGTTCAGTGCCTTTGCATGGTGTTTGTGAGATAAGGCTAAAAAAGGTTTGGTAACATAGAATGAATGTATATTTTGTCCTTGTTATTGTCAACTGACTATGATGCTGAAAATAAAAAGGGAGTGCAAAGTATCAGGCAATATGTGAGAAGTGAACCTAGTGAGAATTACTTGGTCATTGAAATCTAAAAGTCAGGAAGGTTTCGATCTTTGGGCTCACCTATAATTTGTGCACCATAAATGTAGACTGAAGTCGTTAGGGACTTTGTAATGACAGTGCTGTCTATAACAGTATCATCAAGCAAGACATTGGCATAAATCATTGGCACTTTGCACAGTGTCACTTCTGTCAACCTCCCAGTGATGTGATCTTTACTCTTTCAAATCTATAGACTGGCATTTGGATCAGCTAAGCACCTAACATCCTGTCTTGCATATTAAAGCTGCTTTAGCCAATATCTAAATGCTGAAGCAATGCTGGCTTAAAAATATTTTTGAATTATTTGCATAATATAATCCCACAATTTTAAAGCTTTCCTTTAGGGCATAACTATACAGTCTGTCCTCTGCTGACAGATTCACAACTAACTTAATCAATAATAAAAAATGGTATTAATTGAGGCAAGCAGCCCTATAAAATTAGTAAATAGATGTTAAGAAAAATTAGATACTAAAATAATCCCAGTCTATGAAATACTTTCAAAGAAATGCTATGAAGACTAAAGCTTTTCAGTTTGAAATTGTCTTAGGTGATATACAAGTTTTTATTATGGATAGAAATTGTGCTTGTATGGGTTGAATACGTAGACTTAATAACATAGGTAGATTTAATAACATCTTAAAGTGGACAGCAAGCAAAGAAAACTCTCTTTTGCCTTTCCAATGAACCTCAAACTAGAACTCAGTAATGTAGCACCTCAATGCACAATACTGAATTCCCATTGAAATTGTCTTTACCTCTGGGTGAGCTTTTAAAGATGATGTATTGCTAGATGTGTGAGCACTGCTGGGTATGTTCCCAGCCCCGGACACCTGTTAGTGTTACTAATAAATTGTTACACAGTCTCTGGTATGGTCTTGTTCCCTGACTGTTGTCTCAAGAACAATCTGATTGGTACAGGTGTTTTTCTAACGGCTACCTGAAGCTACTAGAAAGCATGTGCAGAATTTGCAGATGTCCTTATGACTACACTGGGATGGCAAACCTTGGTCACTCCATTATACTCTTCTAATCCATTCTCAAGCTATTACTGCTCAGGGTTGTGTTTTGTATGAGATTTTAGAAGGATTTTCTCTTGGATAATGTGTATATTTGTTGCATTTTAGGAGCCCCTGTAGTCTGTGCCAAAGCCAATCTGATTGATACAACCTACCATGTAATTAAAAGGATGTTGCTGTTGCATTTGCATGCACAATTTCAGTCAAAGGCATGAACTCATATTTGCCACAAATAAAATTACATGTAGCTCTACGAAATGAAACAATTTCATGATTATCTATACCCAAGACTAAACTAGCATACTCAGAGTCTAGAAGATAGGTGAATATTACACTGTTTGGAAGAGGCTGTATTAGACAAGTGGATGTCATTCTCTTGTCCACTGGTTTTGGAGGTTTTTGGACTACTTCTAAAATATCTACACAAGGTGACTAAAACCAGACCTATTTTCATTACATTTAGGTATTTATTGAAAAAATTGGAGAGGTTGAATTGAAGACAATGGGGTGTAGCAATTAGATTAAAAGTGAGCATATTCAAATTCAGGTTGAGCTTTAAGAAAGATACAGGTGCTTAGATTTTACAAAGGCCTTTCAAAATTCTGGCATAAGTAGCTGTAAAGTTTCATTTATCAGAAAAAAACAAATCTGAAAGTATTATTTAGAATACTCTGGTGTATATGAGCTCTTTGATGAACTGAAGTCCTATTGTTCTATATTCTTTGTCCAGGCATAACATAATTTTGGTTTATAGTTACCACCACAACAGAAGTAGACAGTAGAAGAATGGCAACAATCTCACAAAAACTTTGCAACAGTGAGAATCACAGATGAATGACCCTAGAAATTGATTTTACTGTGTTTTTGATTGCCAAAGGTAATAAATGAGTAACTTAGCTGGGTTGTATCGATAAATTTGAAGCAAAATGGCTACAGCTGGACATGAATAAACAAGCATGCTCAGAGTTGAAAGATTTATACCTCTTTTAGCATAAAAGCTGCCATATCTTTCTAGATATGTTGAAGTCTTCAGTGTCTACTTGGAAAAGCTCTTTTACAGGCAAAAGGAAAGAATAAGACTCTACATTACAACCCTTTTATGATAAAAACTACAAGCGATAGATGTAATTCCTTATTTCAAAGACTAGAAGAACTTTTAAAATTGACTTGGAAATACTGTGAGAGCATCATCCATCATTCACCTGAAACTCAAAGGAGAAGACCGAATTCCACTATTGTTATTTGATGTTAACATATTCATAGCATACTTCCTAGATTTCTTTTTGTGTCTGTGTCTTTAAGCTGGTTGAAGTCATAGCTTTCTGTAAATACCAGAAAGGAAAACTGAACGAATACTTGCATTTCTGCTTACCAATCTTGTTTTGTCCTTAAGCTCAAAATATATATATTTTCACGTTTACATAACTTTTTCTACTATGCTATGTTAAGTGATGAGGGATGAGACAATATGTGTGTATCTAAAGGGATAAGAAAAAAATTACAAAAAATATTTCCATCAGGCATTTAACTAGTAATTAGAAACAAAGGAAGAAACCATTAGCTGTGAAATTAATGACTGTCTTGCCATAGGCTTTATGGGGTCAAAATTTTCTTCCCTAGTATGGGGACAAAAGTAAGAAATATAATTGCACAAATCATAATGAATTCAGGTTTAAGTCTGGAAAATGAAGAGCTCATATTCCAACCCCATCTCTAGCCTCTCCTTAGCTACATGTTCTATCTAACCAATCAGAAGCAAAAGACAAGCTCACTAGATTTCCTACTTAACATTTCATTGCCTTGAATGAATTTATTACATCCAAGGCATGGGCAGAGGAAGGATCTTGACAGGGAGAAAAACACATCAAACCCACTCTCCCCTGATACTCCAGCTCTTCCTTAAAATGGACTCTGCATGAAAAAAGCTAAATTATTTCACCAGATACTGAGGTCAGTGAACTAAATTCTCTGCTCGCATGCAGTGCCACTGTAGCATAACTGCTGAAGCTATTTAAGTCAGACCAGTGGAAAACTAGTCTAAATGAGAATGGATCTGTCTCAGGAAGGAGGCAGGAAGCTCAGCAACTCAAGAAAATGTTTTATCTCCTACAGCATAGCTTCTTGGCAGAAGGGAGAATAACATTCAGGGAAGTTCCACTTCCTTTCACGTTTATGTGTGCTCTAACACTTAATACAGAATAAGATTTCCCCCCTGTATATGAGCAGCAATGGTGCAAATGAAATGCAGCACTTCAAGTATAATTGCTGCACACCTAGAAAAACATAATTGCAGCAATTCAGTTCCGGGAGACATTGAGTGGTGGGGTAGCCTTATATCACTACAGGCATAAATTTCTTCAAGACAGAGCCTGGATCTCTTTGTAGTGCTCAGATGGACAGGTCCTCTCAGTGGTATTTCATCAGTCTGCAGAGAGCGTTACTGATGGGTGTGGGCACACTTGAGAGCATGACTGCTTGTTCTCTCTCCCTCTCTCCCCAGTTTGCCCCTCTTTTGAGATTTATCTGCCTACAAAATACTAATTTCCTGCATCTTCCTTTCCATCTATTGTTCATGATACCTCCACTTTCTCAGTTGTTCTGATACAGACAATTCCTCCCTCTGTTCTCTTTTGTTCCCAGGGCAAGAGTTTGGCGAAGCAGCATCAATAACTGGCACTTCCCAACATCCAAGACTCAGCTGTCCTGGAAGAAGAAGACAGTAGTAGTGATTAGTAACTTCAGTAACTGTGGGCATAACTGTAGACAATAAATGTTAAGAGGTCAACTATGAAGGCAGCTAATTTAACAGGTTGTTGTGCTGGTTCCCCGATCGGGAACTTCACTTAGTCCTTACTGATATTCAGGAAATTGGGCCTGGCTTTCCTAAGATTTTTGAAAATATCTGTTATTATTTAATCAAGTCTTTAAATTCTTGTACCAGTTCTAATACAAGGTGTTTTTCTTCACTTATGATTTACCAGGAAGGCTGACTACCTGGGATATAGTAGACAGTAATGATTCATCCTTTTAAGTGCTTTGTCCTAAGTGGGACATAGCTGTAGCAAAGTAATATCTTATTAATTCCTTTCTTCCTGCCTCTGTCAAAATATCAAAATGGTCTCTCTCACCACACTTCACAAGGAGCTTTCACCTGATGTGAATTTTATACCTGGTATTATTTGTGTTGCTCTGTGTGTGCTGGTCCTTTTGTACATTTTGTCAATATAGCTGAAAATGCTGCAAGCCTGGATGTCACTACATATTTGTAGAACAACATAACCTGTGCTGCTCAGGACTGTAGGGTGCTACTGCTGTAGTTAATTGACTAGCTTGACTCTTTAGCAGTAAACTGTGTTTTGTACTAATACTAAGTCATTCTCAGGACTGACACATCTGGAGTGGAAAATTCCTTTGATTTACCCATTGTAATCAAAATAGCGCAGAAGGTAAATTTAAAAATCTGTTACATAGTTTAAAATTATAAATCATAACTGTGAACCCTGACTTTTAAAATGCAAAGATATAAGGGGTACTTGTGCTTCCTAAAGTTTCAGGAAATGGTTCTTCAGCTTTGCTTCAAGTATTACTTACCCTTTACAACAAGTATCTGGTAAAGGAGCTTTGAAAAGTGTTTGCATTCTCAATAACTTATCAGAAAACATGTGTAAAAAACCCAGAGACAATGCACACAACTGTTCCTTATGGACCTACGATGACAATATGTATCAAACACTCAGCACATATCTAGGCAGCAGCTAAAGTTCAGCTACTCAGCTTTAACCCCCAAGAGCAGGTCAACAGGAAAAAGGAATGCATGTTAAAGCTCACACCGATGTTAAGTGAGATTCCTTCAATGGGGCTTGAACTCCTACTCAAGATATCAGCAGCAGGGCTGAGTGCCTTGGAATGCAAATCAAGCTTGTTACTCAGCATCACAGGAGTCATAAAAGTTCTACATCAAAGATGCAGATACAGGCTGAATTTCATCCAAGGGATATTTCACCACCTACCCAACAGCCAGCTTCCAGTCTGAGACAGTGGCAGGGAATACTTTGAACTACTACTGCTGATTAGACTCCCTCTGACTTCACAAATACTTTATCATTGTTTGTTCCACTAAATTAGGAACAGAAATGCAAGGTCTTGGAACACAGACCTCATGAAGTGCTCTCAAAGATGAAAATCCTTGCACCTTACAACCTGCATTGTTATTGAATGATCTTTCATTTTGAGTCTTTTATGTACAACTAAAAATAAAGGAATATAGTTTGTGAGTGTTGCCAGACTAAATAATGAACTGTTAAATTCTACTGACCATGAGATGCCTTCAAAGTATAGTGATTAATTTAAAATAATTTAGCCACCCTGATACATCTTCAAGCATAGCAAAAATCCCCCAACCAACCAAGCAACCAAAAAAAAAACCCCAGGGGTACATGTATGAGAATGGTACATGTAACAAACACGCCTCAGTTTTTGCTGCTCATTGTTCAAAGTTCAAATCACATGAAAGGGCTCAGCAAAGAACCATAGAGTTAACATTTTATTCATTTCTTAAATTAGGGGGAAGGATGTACCAAGGAAGTGAAGAATTCAGGTAAATTGAGGGGATATAAAGTGAAGCAATAAAATTCAAAATAGTGATCATTTGCATAAACTCAGGTGTATTACTGTTAGTAGATCAAGTAATTGAATGAAAGAGAAAATAAACTATGCAACGAAAGTCACATGAAGAATTCAAATAAAGATAATGGAACAATGGGGGTTTTGTGGTGCTGGCGACACAGATTCTAAGTTATGAAACAAGATGAATGAAAGCAAGGTCCAGCAGTTTGGACCCTTTTTTTCATTTTTGTGATGAAGATGAAAGAAGAGATACATCAATCAGTTTTCCTCTTCAATTCTGGAAGGTTTGAAGATACTGAGCAGAATGAGGTATCAAACTGCAGACAACAGACCGGTGAACAGGAACATTCATAAGGAAAGAAGATATGCACCTTTGGTCTTCTGTTTCAACAATTTTTTTTTAACTGCTTGTCTTTGTATTGTCTTTGCTGAGAGGACTTTACCTGCTGTTTCCTTCCATGCCATATTCTGTATGTCTGCATTTAAGTGTGAACTCGACCCATTGTGCTGATCACCCTTTGGCGAAGGCTGTCCTGACATCACCCATACACAGCACCAGTGAGCATCACTACACAGCTGGCCCTAATAGACCAAATAAAACCCATGGGGAGTCTGAACATGTCAAATCTGCCCTCACCCAAGGAAGATGTTTTGTTCTGTGCAATTCTTTCCTGGTGAATCTATGTGCTCTTCTTCTTCTGCAATATTCATTAACACAAGTCACTTGTACAGTAAATATTTATTTAACTTTAAGATTTATATAGTGCCTTTGCCTACAGCATCTAGGTGGTATTTGCAGAAATTAAAAACATAAGTTATATGAAGCTTTCAATAGTGTTTTGCATTAAATTGCTACTGTTGTCAGAAATAAATCAGCTATATTGTCATGAAATGAAATAAGCTTAACAAAACCCAAACAAGCAGAAGTACAAAATCAATCAACCCAAAGCTAACCAAATAAATGTGGCTTGCATAAATAAAAGCAAGAAAGATTGGCTATCAGCTACATCAATGAAATACCTAGACATGAATGAAAGCAGGCATCATTAATCTGCATTGATTGCACTTGTTTGCTGGGCCATGCTTCCTATCTGACCTGAACACTTGCTGGAAGCCATACTGCTGGTGTTATTTGTGGGCAGATGTCTGTTTGCAGCAGAGCTGGTGTTAAAGGCGAGCGCTAAGTTTAGGAATGTGAAAGGGGAGCATTTTTCTCTGGCAGCAAAGGCGGTTTGAAGGGTTCCAGTCTTGTTGATAATTTTCTCCTTTGTCTCTCTGTTCATCACTGCAGAGGTTGCTTAAGGGCAGCCATTAGTGCAATTTTGCTATATGGTCAATCGCTGAGTTGCTTTAGATTAAATACCTCCAAAAGCACAATTAAAAAAGAAAATCAGAGAGAACAGCTAGCTCCTTCAGTCATTGCACTGATCCATTTTAGGACACGGTATCAAAAACCCCTAAACCAGCATCACTGAGAGACTAGTGATGTCTGTGAGGGAGAGGAGAGGGAGAAAGCTACAGAAAGCTCTTCAGTTGGCTCTCCTGCCAGTGAAAATCTTTGTCCAATTACACACCAAGTTAGGGAGTCGTGCCAGTCTCCATGGCAGCTGTGGGAGAAATAGGGACCTTTCCATTTTCCAAGTCTCTCAGATGTCTCAAGCTGACTCTGGTCAGTCACAGATACAGTGCCACATGTGAACTTCTGTTTTAAACACTCCTCAAACCATTGCTTCACTTTTGCTTTTTACACTGGGCTGCATGCTCAGCCCAGGGTGGGGTAAAGCACTTAAGCCACTGACTTCACACATCCAAGTTAGGAAGGCTGCAGTGAACAATGGCTTTCTATTCGCATGCATTGTTGCCACAGCTTTCCTTTAATCATGGATTTTTCCCATAACAAAATACACAAAGAGAGGGAGGGAGCCTGGATGTGCCACAGTGTTTCCAACTGAGCAGTTCCCACTGAAAGATGTCAGATTTACCTGGTGGCTACATGGAAAGTCAAGGACTCTCAAAAACCAAATCCACTCTCAGAGCACGTTCTGCCCCATTATCTGCACTTCCACTTTACCTTTTCACCATCTGGTTATTTAAGTTCTAAAGTGTGCTGGATTAAGTTTGGTTTTCATTTGTACCCAGCCAGAGAAATAACATTATCCATCTGTAGAAGGGAGCAAAAATTAATCGGGGGTGGTTTCCCTTGCATATCAGTCTTGCAGCTATGACTCTCCCTGCTTGCATTAGGTGAGATTATTTCTTCATTTGCGAAGAATTGGTGGTTTGACTTATACTGTTACTTAACATGATGACAGTAGTGCAGAGACCAGCTCTTATTACATCAATTTGATAACAGATTCAGATATAAAAGAGTGTATCTTAGAACAGCATTTTTCTATCTTTTTCCTTTTAGAACCACATTGTGCTTTTTAAAAGATCCTTTACAAGTCCTTGCTAAGGAAACCCATGCACATCATTCACCCCTTTAAAGACCATCTTTGGTGAAATAGGTTTCACAGGCAATGTAGCAAGGGCTTCATAGGAAATTGATTTTTTTCCTCACTTTGTTGTACAAAAGGTTAAAATTTATTTCTGTTTGATTGTGCTCACCTCAAAGATGTCCCCTGCAGGCTCTGTCTGTTGGCAGTTAACATAGGTTTAAAGAATGCTCTGTAGGCTATTCTGCAGCAAGAAAGTAGTAGGTCTTACATGGAAATGCAAACAAAACCTTTAAAGCTTTTGATCTTCTTGGGGACTTGAGGAAATCTCTTGAGCAAATTGAAGGATTACATCCAACAGCAAATATGTACAAGTATAACAAATTAACTGTAAATGATATAACCAATCTAAAATGGAAGTATAAGATATTACTGTCTTATGGCAGTATTTGAACTTTGTTTCACTGAAACTCAAGGATATTTTAAAAGCAATGGTAAATGACTATTGACTACAAATATTCATTCAAATGCAAAAGAGAATTGCTCTGGGGTTTCTTTTCCTTTAATCTCCTTCTGATTTGATCTAAGCACATCCTTCTAACCTTAATGCAGAGGGGTGGGAGGGACTAGGGGGGGACAAGCTGTGAAATTCATACGGCTAATCCCCTGAGGACTTTCTAATCAGACAAGAGCCACTAGGGAGACAGTTTCCTAAAGGTCTTTTGTTTCTCCTCATGTAAAGAACACAGAGAGCAGGTACTGCTGTGCATGGTACACTGAGACTTTTGCATGGTAAAACAGTAATGCTTTGAAAGGCAGCAGGATTACCATATCTTCTTGTACTAATTGTCATTCAAAAAGGTGACCTATAAATTTCCCCCTGCTTTGAGCAGAGGTGATGCGGTGACCTGGTCAACCCAGGTTCAAGTGTCATTGATTGGATGATGATGGACAAGGAAGAGTCCTTTGCCAGACATGAATCTACTTGACATTTCACTCATCAAGCACCTTGGGTTTATTTTCTAAATCAGCCTTTTCTCTTGCTTTGCTTACAGTTTAGCAACAGTGGCATGCACAGGCACATCATCATGTTTGCATCTGGTCACAGTTCTTGGGAGGAAGCACAATGGAAAAAAGCCTAGGGATAATTTTCAATTCACATAACTTTTAAATGAATGGGGTGAGTAGCAGTCAGGACTGAAATGCTGAGAAACTCACATCATTAGGAACTTCAAAAGAGGAGGACTGCAAAGCCTCTCTTGCAGCATCATCAACTAATTTGTCTTTCCTTTGGGAATACTTCTGCTCAGAACCCTAGAAAATAATTCACAATCATGATAACAGTTTGAAAAAAAAAAAAAGAAGTCAAAGTGATCACCTTAACCAGGCCCTTTTGAAATGTAATGTACTCCACTTCAAGACATGTAAAGTATTAATATTGGCAAACATTAAACAGATGATGTGCAGAAGTCTGCATCTTTCACTACTCTTGTGTTTACAGACAGGATTACAAATCCATGTTCTCTACTGAAATCATGCATTCAAACCTTTCAAGCCTGAAGTTTAATTACTACCGCTTCCTGAGATGTTTAACAAGTTGTAGACATTAAGACACAGTTTTAAGATCTGCTTTTCCAGTTAAACAGGTATAACCTTGAGTGTGAACTGAGCAGCAGAAGTGTATTGGCATTGGACAGAGTGTTTTGGCCACACAGAAAATGTGTCACTTGAACCAAATTGGCACTGAAAATATGATACAGTCCCCCTCTCTTTCCCATGCCAACAGAGGTGTAGTTTTATTATGACAAAAGTTTTCCATTTTGATACGAATAACTGACAATCAGCAAAGTGAATGTACTACAACACTCCTCCTGCATCGGGAGCAGGGAGCACATCAGCCTAGCCACTTCAATATAAAATACCGGCAGAATGAGCACCATTGTGTGATCAGGCCTGCCGGTGGCCTACCCCGGGGCCATGAGACAGAAAACGGCCCGGGGGAGTCAAAGGGAGCAGAGCCCTTCTGCTTATCAGGAGGTGGCTCTGTGCTATCAAGCAGACTGAGCCCCACAGAGTGCAAAGCCTTTTCAGCACTGATTTGCCCTGTCAGGATGACAGGCTTATCTGAGACCTCCCTATGGCTGGCTAGGAGAGATAGCCAGGGTCTGGTGCATTGAGGCACCACTCCTCCCTTCACAAACTTACCACCAGGGTTGAGCTCCTATGCGCTATCATTCCCAATAATGACAGCAAGTGGTTTGGCTTGCTATACCACGCCGTCAAGGCCCTACACTCATATAGAATGAAAGTCTGAATACAACTGGTTCAAATTTGCAAAGAAAATGTTCATTCACTACAAAAAGCAGCTTAGGTTCAGCTGAAAAAATATACAAATTCATGCCAAGTTTAATGATTTTTTCTTTTCCCAGAACAATTAAAACATTTTATCTGTTATTCAAGACTGTTTTAATTTTTCCAGGAAAGAGAAGGTCTAAACCTCTCTCCCCTGGATCCTGGTGTCTAAATGAAACATCTTCATTATACAAAGTTGATCCCTCTTTTTTAATGGTGAAGGATGTAACTTCACAGCAAAAACTGCGAGTACTTTTAGGTGATGAAATATTTCCATTCAGCATGCAGACTGCCAAATCAGTTTTCTCAGCTCTACTAAAGTGAATACGTGCTCTTCTACTAATACAACATGATAAAAAATCTTGAAAGAAACGAATAATTCTGATATATGCAAGAATACAGAAACAGGGTGTTCGGCTCTTACTGTTGAGCAAGCAAAGACTGAATATTAGGTACGAGATGATGGAAGAGCAATCTAGGAGGCACTGGCATTGCAGATTAAGTTGCATAATTTAACAGGTGAAAGAGAGAGAGTATCAGTTCCCTGGCTAGTTTTGCAGCTGTCTTTGGTAAAGTGCACGGTGTCCACATAAACTGAAAGTAATCCACAAAATATGTCTGGGTGGAAGAAAGCTGCAAGTCAAATACAGCATGATGCAGTGGTTTGGGAGCATCAAGGCAGAAAAGCATGCCCTTGAATGTTTTCTTATGAGGACAAGCCATGAGTCCCCATTATGTGGATAACAGAAATTCCTTGCAAGACAGATGAGGCCTCCTGTTGCACAGCCTGGTGTCTGACTGTTCCAGCAAGGGCCCAGCATGGCCCTTCCTCATGCAGATGCAATTATAGGATTTTCCTCCTTTACATGACTGATAATTTTCAGGATAACTTCAAGAACTTAATATATTTGACACTTTTTTCCCTCTCTCAGACTTGGATGAAACTAGCAGGGAAGCTCAGACAAGAAGGAAGGACAGGCAGATGAGGGCCTGACTCAGACAGAAAGAAAATATGGGATCAGTGCCACATGTGACAACCAGCCACAAAGAGTGATCACATCACTTATCCTAAAAGCCATGTGCTCTTCTCCCCTTGCCAGTAGGTCATGTCCACCCTCCTTAGCTACTCTTTTTGTTTCTGTGTTGGTTCACTGAAGAATACCCCTAATCTAAGCCCAAATCTAGTTCAAGCTTCAGACCAGATTGGCTATTTAAATCTCTACATCTTTGGAAAAAAAAAGGCATGTTCTGGAGTATTGGGTAAGTATTGATCATAGCAAATAAAAACAAAAATGGCAGAGCAAACCAGGCTGAAGGCAAAGCAGACATCGTCAGTAACAGCACTGTCCCAGATGAAACCTGCACCATTTTTCTTGACACATATTTTTATCAATACTTTTTAAAGAAATCCTCAAATGAGCAGCCATATTCATCAGAAAATGAACAAAACCCAGTGCACATGGTTTAAAGGTATAAAGAACCCCATAGGCAGCTCTTTCTCTGTTCCTGTTTCCTCAAATCCAGCTCATGAACTGGCATTGCAACCTGCCTGCTCCTCTATGATTTTTTGCAAGTACAGCCAATAAAAATCAAGGATTTTCCCGTCTTTCGTTCTGAAAAGGAAGTTTCCAAGATTGGAGTCACTGATAAACTGAATAACCCCTCTCAAAATTGCCTTATTACTTCCGTCTCCTTCCCCAAGCTTTGAGCAGAATAAAATATTTATATGCATCCTGGCAACAGCCCAACTCAAAAATATTATACAGCTGGTCCTATTGATTTTGAGTCCTGTGGAATAAATGCCTACTCATGTGAGTAATGGAGACAGAAATTAGCAGTCCAAATTATAATATTTAAAATGTGTGTTTTAAATATGTATAAAAATTTTCATGCAATGAACTTTTATCTTCTTGTTTTAATCACAACTATAATACATGGTCTTATCCTGATTTAAAATCTTCACAGAATAATCCTGTTCATGCTAAAGGATATGCCTTTCTGATGGCAGGAGACAATCTTGTTTGGACCATTTCTGTATGCATTTCCTAAATAACAACTATAACAATATTCTGGATTTGAGACAGGCTATACAGCTTTCTTTCCTTTGACTTTATCCTTTAGATTGTAGCATAAATGCTATGCAAAATATTCCACCGTCTAATTTTAGAACAGAAACTATGTCTACATAAAAAGGGCTGAGAAAATTAAAAAAAATTCAACGTCAACTAAACTACAAATGAAGCCCAGGGCACTTGCTACGTTTTGCTTTTTAAAAAAAGCATATCAACAATAATCTTTCACAGCAAGGCTGCACTTAAATTCACATTGGGAAAACGTATATGAATTCTCATGCACATGAAATGAAATGATTCTCAGGACTGGATTGTCTGAGCAAGCAGCAGCTATATGAGCTTTGAAAAGGAAATTTATCTGGAAGAAAAATTATTTTTGCCAAAATGATTAAGCATTTGAAGAGATGACTGTCAAAAAAGAACTACAAACTTTCTTGGTTAAAATCTTTATTGATGGAATTCCTGTGAAAATATTCATAGGACAAAGCCACAAACACATTTTCTATTCCACAGTGCAATGAAAAAAAAATCAAATATATCAAAATAACTTTATAGGTAACTGTAAATTTCAGTCAGATCTGATGATACAATAAATTTCATGTGTAGGAGAAAAATGAGGGTATTATATTTAGGAAACATTCCTCCTAACATTACATTTAGGAAGCAGATATTTTTTAAAAGTATTTATTCTCTGAAAGTATTCAAAAGTGTTTTTTAGAAATGTAAATTAGGCATAAAATGGCTACAGGGTTTTTTTAAGGCCGTTTTGAAGCACTTGTAGATTCGTCACAAGACATAAGACAAGTGCTGTTCTCCATTAAGACTCAAAGCAGAACAAAACATAGGACAGGAGGTGTAAAGGGAAGGAGGTATATGAAAGACTTGTCTTTGCTCTTGCTATAAAATAACAAAGCTGGTTCACTCATCAGATTTTTGTCACTGAGCAGAGGCAAAAACTCCCCTCCTCCTGCAGCAGGCCAAGGTCTTGGTGTATAGGTCAACTGCCCAAAAAGTTTGAAAAATCCAAGCAGCACCTTTGAAGAATTATTGTGTAAATGAGTTACCAGGATTATTACAGAATGAAGGGTCATCATCTAGCCTGTAGGCAACTACCAACCTATGTAAGCGTTTGGACCTAACTCTCCAGGAATTCCTGAGATGTGCCACTGTGTTTGTATTTCCACTATGAACCACAAAGCTTTTATTTGACTGGAATCAATAAATTGAAAATATGTTATTCAACTGAGTTACTACTTAACATGCTATTTTTCAGCAGATCCAACAGTCTTATCAGTGTGTGCAAACACTCTGTGACTATCTCTTAAGCACTAGCAGAGACTGTGATAATGAAGTGCATGCTATTTAGACATCATTTCCTTAATAACAAAGTTACATGAAGAAGGCTACTCACAGCTTGGCAAGAGGTTCTTTTTTTTTATTACTAGCATGATTTTGTTTGATTTTCAGACTTTCTAAAGGACACCTTCCTAAGGAAGTCTGCTGAACAGCCACCTGGTCCTCAGCTGTTGTGATGTTAACACCCAACACAGCAGCCTGTGAAAAAGCTAATTCTTCTTTCATCTCAGGAAATTACTGAAAGCAGCAGGCTACCCATAATTTGAAGACTTGAGAAATTAAAATATTTGAGAATTTCTGATCTTGGGGGAAATTAGGTTAAGTACCTCATTCACATTTTCATCTGATTTAGAGAAGAATAATTGGGAGATTAGGAGGTAGAATATTTATTTCAATTAAGTTTTATCTCATCTTGCTTTAATACAGGTGAATCCAGCATGTAGGAAAGACAATTTGTCTATATATTAACTAAGAAAAAGTTCACCTAGTCAATGCTAACTACTGTAATCATCCCCTATTTGTAAAATTAGGCTCAGCAATTTTTGAATGAAAAGATTTTAAGGATTGAAAGTGGCATTTAGAAACAATGCCATTTCTCCAAAATCAAGCTCAGCTCTCTTGCTTGACTAGAAAACTGCTCCTTCTCTGGCACTGACACATCCTTGACTTAAAAGCTGTCAAAGGTCTCACTCAATAGCGCACATAAATATAACCATATGGTACAAAGAAATGGAGTCATTGCAGAGAAAGGAGACTAACAGCCTGTTTTCAAACTCTCCTTGGTCAGAAATTGCTGAAAAGGAAGTGCAGCTTAATCCTCATCCAGAGCTGTACCTCTCCAGGGAATCTGAGGCTCAGTTGGTTTCTGTCCACAGTACAACCATCTAAAGGGATGTCGTGACAAATGAGAGGTGAAATGAAGTCGGCTGATACCCTAGCAGGCTGATAGCACACATATTTGATCAATCATAGAAAAAAAGAGATTGCACTGTTGCACACTATTTCAGCTCAGAATTAGTTTCAGAGACATCCTTTCCAAAAAAAGGGAAAATCTTGACTGCAAACTAAACCAGTTTGTAACTAATGTGTTGACCACTTACAAGGCAATTGAAAAAAAAAATTTTAGTGCAGTGTGTGACACCCAAGAAACAATCGTTCTTTGAATCTAAAAATTCTTCATGTAGAAAATATTAATGAAACAGTCATGAATATTCATGTCCAGTTTACTGGAGACAGTGGTCAAAACCAGCTTGTTCTAAAACTTTTACCAAATTTAACTGGCAAAGATCACTGGAAACTTAGTTTATTTTCCTCGAGAGGTTAGGTAAGCAAACTGAAACCACTAGAACCAGCATAAACCTCCAAGACCAAGTTATTAAAAGAACTTTCTACATCTCCTTTCAGGATATTTTAGTCTATAAATTGCACCATTCTGCTCCCATCATCCTGCAACGTCTGTCTGGATCATGCAGTCTCTGACCAGACAAGTACCTCTGACAGTAATTTGTATATTTAAGGAGACTACAATGTACCCTGGAAAGATGTGAATTAGCCGGACAGAAGACAGCTGCCCCAACAACCATTTCACCCTCTTTATGAGCTTACTGCAATGCCTGTTTTCACTTCAGGAGCCATACTAACTACAGCATTATGTTTTTCCTCTTCTGTGGTAAGCATTTGCTCTCCTGTTCTGTCTTCGAGGGAGAAAAGGCCTCTCAGATAAAAGATGAAGTTTGTCCAGCAGTTCCTCTTGCCCAGTCATCTGCAGCAGAGCCACACAGGTGGAGTGTTCCAGCTTTTCAGGACAGTTAATGTTATTTATGCTTTTTGTCTGGCATCTCCAAAAGTGATCTCTAAGCAGGCTGTGCCCATATTATGCCTCCACAACATGAACTTTCTACAAGCACTTTCTCAACCACTCCCTCAGACATTATTGCTTAGGCTTGATCAGGATGAATGGAAACATAAGTAGGTGTCTTGAGGAGACATTTCATTTGGCGGGGGACAGAAGTGCAGTAGTATCCTCAAAGGAGACAAAAGGACAGGTTTTCCTATTGCAGAGACAAACATGGTTCTTATTTGATAAGCTATCTTTGCTTTTATAATATACTTCTGTTTATCTTCCTCTTCAGGCAGGATGTCCGGAAAAACTAAAAACTCCACAATACAAAAATTTCTTCCTATTGTTTCTGCTTCAGGGACTGGCACACTAGGAGTGATCCCACCAGCTTACTGCTCTGGGAGAGGAAAGGTACTGGAACTACCCAGAGACTTCCCTCAAACTATACTCCCCCTCTATGTGTTTCCTTCTAATTGCTTGGGATTTCTCTGAAGAAACACATGGAGTATTCTCCAGTAAATCTTTGAGCCTTTGTGTTGAAATATACTCCATTCAATGGCACCAACAGGTATTGTTAAAAAAACCCGCAAAATGTATATAAGGAAAATTTTCTCTTGGCTGATTGAAGTTTCTGCTTTTTCTTTTTTTTTTCTCTTTTTATGCTTATCCCCACCAAACACGTCATATTTTCTATCTCTTTGTGTAAGATTCCTGTGATTTACAGCCAAACAATCTGGTATTTCAACATAAATTTTACCTGAGCAAATGGCTCCTTAGAAAAATCTCTGCAAAGCTTTCATTCTGAAGAAAACAAAAGGGGAATGCCCCCTCTTTTTAGTTTTTAAAGCTGAAATAACTAAGCAGGTGGCAGACTTAAACCTAATAGCCCAGGATAATGAACTGCATTTTCACATTATGTGAAGAGGGGAGAACCCAGTGAATCAGAGACTGAATAATTTCTAAGAATCCACACCCCATTCCTCTCACAGACATTGTAGTCTATAGCGATATCTAGGCAATTTCTGTTCTCCTTTTCTCCTATTCTAGTTTCATGCTTGAATACTTTTGAAGCAGGTGATACTCAAGTGCCCAACTGTTTGTTCATTTTTTAAAAGATAAATTAAGTCCTGTCACTCTGCTTTCTAGCAGTCAAAATAAAAATTAAGGTGATATTAAGAAAGAAAAAATACTCAGCTATGTTTATAGACAAATCTTGCTCTGAGATTCTGCCAGCATCTTGCTATATGCATCATGATTAAGTGCTGTTTTAAGAAAATAAAAAGTAAGAAATCATTAAAAATGTATGGTATCTGTTCAATTCAAGACCCTAGTAATCAACTTCAGACCCCCAAGGTCACTTGGCCAGCTTGTGATTACAACAGCAACTTCAGCACTCAGTATTGTCCTACGGCTGTGGCAGGTCAATGGAAAAATGTTCTTTAAACACCATAAGCATCTGATTGTGCAATACCTAAATCAGTGTCATTGATTATTCACAGTGCTGGACCGCTCAAAGCTGTGGAAGTAATTAGGGCTTTTTGTGTGGATTATCCACTGAGAAAAGGTCAAATAACTACAAACAGTGTCAGAAAATAGGAGCCACCAAGGACCTCAGCCTCCGTGATCAGTTAAGAAATGCTAAAGCAGGGTTTGATAATGATGTGCTTATGCCAGGTTCTACAGGATTTGATCATTCTGTCATAGAAATCCAATGAAGCATGAGTGATGGCTACTTTTTCCTTTGAAGCTTGCCTCAGGTCCCTGATGCCCATCAAGCAAGTTTGTCAGTGAAACTTGACTGAGAAGAATTTAAAAGGCAGTTTTTGTTCCAAGGGGAAATGTGCATATGTATATGTATATACATGTGGGTGTGTAAGTAAATGACTGGCCAGTCATTTTAGACACAGAGTTTCTAATTCAGATCAATATACTTGTTTTGCTCCATATTTTGTCCTCCCTACAGAAAAACCTGCATTTGCCAAAGGGCCATGCTGCACCCTCTCACAGATCTTTTATCAGAATACACCTCCCAACTCTCCAAATGGGAAGTCTGTACAAAGAACAGCCTTCTTCTAATGACTTTCTCCCTACTGAAATGTGAGAAGCAATAAAAGAAGTCTCCAGTTTTGTAACAGCATTTCCAGTGTTTGCTGAGTTTACAGGGGTACTGCTACTTAGCAACACCTTGTAAATTTAATTGCTAAGCTGGGGTGTACAAAGCATTCCAGTTCCATATGGGAGCCATTCCTTGCAGACCTCCTTCCCTGGGAGTTCCCAGAGTTGTAAATCTCTTCCCCTCCTCCCATCTCTAAATTGCACTAACACTTTAGATGATTAGAGCTGCAGCAGCGATCAACATTTTCCCCTAGTCATTCCTTTCCATTGATCATTTAAATGAGGGATTATTCTGTTTTCCCATTTTAGCCCATGGATCAATTGTTTAAAACAATAGATGGAGGTTAGTTCAGAAAACTGATGCATCAAGAGAAACACACACAGACACTCTGTACAGGGTTACTTTATATTAAAAACCAATGAAAGAGGACAAACAACAAAAGGAAACGTAAACAAAAAAGGAATAGTAATAGCTAACAATATGTAGATTTGGCAGAGTAAAGGCAGGATCTACTAATGCCTGTAGTGAAAATACTGGAAGGGAGAGTTGGATGGCACTACTCAGATCAAAGTTATAGGGGCAATTCACAACCCTCTGGCTTCTACTTCATCACAGAAGAGTATTTCAAGTGTGCAATGAATGCTCAAGGGTTTTATTTTTAATGGAAATGTTATGCCACTGGAAAGAGAATTGGAAGACTGACAAACTTTTTTTTTTGACAGGCTGAGCAGTTGGGTCATCTTGTAGGACTTGATGGATAAAGAGGTTGGAAAGACGAATAGTTCCTCTCAGGCTCATCAAACATCTAAATGCAGACATGTAGATATTTAGTGGGGTTCTAATCCTTGGACTTATGGTTTTGGCAGAAGAAAAGAACTTGTCCTGGTAGAGACAGCAAGCTTAAAGCTAACAGGGTGGTCTATTTTCTTTAAAATGTCTGCTTAAATATTGTTATCTGGAAAATGTGTGTCACGTTCCTCTTAGGATCCCTACTGAACTCAAATGTTAATGATGTAGTATAAACATTTCATGACTACAACTTAAGTTAGGCCCAGTGCTATCAGGCAGGACTGCAGCTCAATTAATATATTTATATAATAAATTCCATAGAGTGAATAATTTAGCTTGAGTCTTTTTAAATTGTTATGGTTCTATATTTGTCACAATATTAGATATCAGGCCTAGGTGTTTTGCAGACCTCTGGAATATGTTTATTTGGCTTCTATTTTTTTCCCCCCTCCTTTCTTTCTACTGAGACTAAAGAGGTAGCTCAGGTACAAAGCACGAGGAGTGATGAACAGGCAAAAAGCAGTAACACACAGAGCAAGCTACAGCTTCTCTTTGCCAGTGTGATGTTCCAGACCTTAAACTGCAAGACAGTTTATAATTGTAACAACTCTTACTTAGAAATACATGCTTGGGAAAAATTGAAATTAGATAGGACTTATGAAGGTAGAGAAAGGATGTAAGTTAACATTTCATGTTATTCAAAAATTCAACCCAGAGTAAAATGATGTAGACATCACTTAAGCCTTAGAAGAAAGATCTACTGCGGAAATCATCTATTCATAATGTCCTATTCCCCATACCCAAAGTCCCAGGAAAGAGCAATGCAGCATCTCTTCTGTTGAATTTATCACAAAAGGGATATCCTGCAGAAGGGTGCTGGCACCAATTTTTGCAGGTATCCAGCTCCCGGGAATTACAAGAGGCCAAATGGACACAAAGCAGAGAAGCCCCTGATCCATGCATTTCTGTGGCTCTTGAGGCGCTAACAGTCAGTGGCAGGGTGTGGGGAGTCCGAGGCGGCAGCGCAGGGTTGAGCTGCATGGCAGTCCTGCCTGTTGGGCACAGGCTGAACCAAGAGAGAATTGCATATCCCCTGGCTGCTCTGCACCTTGTCTGTACTGTGTCCAGATACTTGGGCATGCAGAAAACATGGCTTAGAGCAGACTTTCCATTCCAGGATAAATTTGGAAGCTGTTCTGTTCTGCAGTTAATCCTTACTGGGATTAAGCGCTTTATCACTATCTTCTGTGTAACTGTGACAGGGAGATTCCGCTATGACTCTTTTATCATCTATACACAGCAGAGAGGATTTGAGTTCTGGCACCTGCCTCTATTCCAGTCAGTAAAAATAAGTATTGCTTAACTAGTTTATCAGACTTTTATTTTATTTCCCACTATGACTTACACAGTAAAACTTTATTGTAACATATTGCAGCTAAAGGTATATAGCTCTCCTATCAACAGCTGTATTCTGATTTGTAGTCCAATAAACTTTCTTGCTGCAGATTTCATGTGTACAGTTGTGAGGTGTAATATATCACCACAGCATTTTTAAACTCAGAGCAATAATGTATTCAATTAGGCTGGAAATAAAACATCTAGTTTTGCTTACAATAAATCTTTTACTAAAACCTCTACATCACAGGTTCAACAAGGAAATAATACATGTCATTCAGACTAAGGGTTATTGTAGACTGCTGAGGCAAACATGCAGTTCTGGAGGTTTCATCAGTCCTGTGAAATCCTGCAACATGGTAAGTGTACAAATTAGAAAGGATATAATATGTTACTAATGACACCTCTTGGGATATTCTTTGAGCCCATATTTACGGTTATGATCAGTAGCCTCATTTAAGCTGCAGGAGTTGAAAAGTAATACTAAAGTTGAGTGAAAAACACCTCTGAGCTCATTAGATGTGGCTGTAATTCAAACTCAGAAGGTATTTCTTTTCTTCTCTGTCATTCTTCATATTACTGGAAATATAGTGCTTGAGCTCCTAATAAAAGCATTATACATGATCACATATCTACAGTCCCTGCAAAACACGTTTACACCTCGACATCTGTAGCAGTGCCACAGCCTGAGCAGCACCCTAATTCACCCCAGACGTCTCTTTAAAGGAAATACTGTAGTAGGGCTACTGTTCATAATATTTTCTGAGCATTGCCTTTATTACTTTGAAAGACTTTGATTTTTCAAGTGTTGCAGACATTTGCAGTCATTTTTTTTCCTGTGAAGGAAAAAGCTATATCACATGTTTAAATGTGAATAAAGATTTTGGTAATATTCACCCCTGGAAATGTCAGTTGGTGAATATATATATCTAGCCCTATCCATCAACTGTGTTATATAACAAGGATTTCATTATATGCAGTCTCTGTGCAGCAGTGCCAGTATTGTATCGGATATTGCTTTGAGCGCTCTCAGAGAGTGGCGTGCCAGAGCTCTTTACCCGCACTTCAGCCAGCATTTTGTGGGCTCAGAGGCATCCCAGATGGTCTGCAGTGTTTGGTGATGCTTGCTTCACAGCCAGGACTGTGGTGAATGAGACTCCATGAGAATGGGTCCCCAAACAACTCCCTCCCTCCCTTTCAGATAGAGTGGTGCTGATGAGGAGCTCAACAGTGATCCCAGCACTGCTGTGAGGAGGGAGCAAGCCAGACTGAACTGCAGGGATCCACAGTACCAGAAGCACAGAGAAGAGCCAAAACCCCACAGATTTCTACAGACATGCAAGTTTCCCTGGTCAAAATTATACCCACATAATTTCTGACCCATGCTATCTGCACTTATCCCAGAGTCCATAAGGAGCATGATCAAACTCTGGCCACCATGGAATCACAAAATGTTTGAGGTTGGGGGAAACCTCTGGAGATGATCTAATCCAACCTTCCTGCTCCGAGAAATGTCAGCTGGGGCAGTTTGCTAATTGAAAAGTCAATATTGCCTGGTCTAATTCCAATTTTCTTCAGAGATGGAAGTTCTGTGACCTCTCTGGGTAAACTTGTTCTAGTGTTTGATCATCCTCATGCTTCTTCAAGCTGAATAATCCAGCATTTTAACCTCTCCTGATGAATTAGATGCTCTTTTCCTTTAATTGTCTTCATGGCCTTTTTCTGAACTTGCTTCAGTGTGCTCAAGCCAGTTGTGTACAGGGGAGCCCAGAACTGGACACAGCATTTCAGGCATGGAATCATCAGTTCTGAGTAGAGGAAAATAATCACCTTCCTCAACCTGCTGGTTATGATCTTCCTAATGCAACCCAGGATGCTGTTAGCCTTCACTACACCCTGGCACATTGCTGGCTCATGTTCAGCATGGTGTCCACAGGGACTGTGAAATCCTTTACTACCAAGCTGCTTTCTGGATGGTTGCCCCATCCTGCAGTTGGTGCATGGAATTACTCCTCTTCAGCTGCAGAACTTGGCAATGGCCCTCGCTGAAGTGTGGGACTTTGCTGTTCTTCTTTAGCTAGATCCCAAGGGTGCGAAGGCTGCTGAGTCTTGTGGTGTATGGGCTCAGTTTAGTGGTACATTTATTGGCAAAGGCGCACTGCTTTTAGCAGTATCAGCCCTGACTTTGGAGCTATTTAATTGTTGGAGATGCCGAAATGCTGGACATGCGGCTGGTAGGGACTACAGCTGCTACTCCAAGCTCATGTGAAAACCCCCTTCACCCTGGATCCCAGGCTTCAGTACCAATACACTGGTACTTTGGGTACAGTGTTTAAAGATGTGAAAGTGCTAAATCAATATGATCATACCTGTTGTGTGCATACAGTCACAACTGAGCGACTTGAAGACTAGAATCAACATTTTAATTTCTTGTTTGTTCTCCCCTCCTCCTTGTCCCAATTCAATATTACTTTAAGAAAGGATCCAGGCCTGAACACCTCTTGAAGCAAAATCACACTGGTATCAATATTATTTTCTTCCTTTTGTTTCCTTTCTTGTATAGTCTGTTTAGCTCCTGAGCACTCCAAAATGTACATTAGGACATTCCACAGTAATGCAAGTGTTCAAAAACAAGATCAATACATACATAAAGTTAGTCATCATTTAAATATGAAAGCTGTGATCTCTTTGGGACAAAAAAAATGGAAACGCACAATATGTATTTAAAGCATGTAGCATATTTTTGAATCATTCCAGCCTCATTTTCAACCCTCTCTTCCCACAAAATCCAGTTAGGCAGCTATCCAGGGCACTTGTAAAAGCATTGCACTGGATGACTTACTGAACAGTTTAAATTTTGTGGGAAAAAATTCAAATCATTCTTCACAGTTCATTTTTTAATTTGAAGAAAATACAGACATGAAAAAGAGATTTCATTTCCCATTAAGGTATACCAAATTGAAACCTTCCTGAGAGGATAAAACAGTGACCAAAATATCATGAAAACAGCTCTTATCTTTTTGTTTTGCACCTACCATGTACATATTTTTCAAGCGAGGTAAGGCTCATGTTTCGAATATCATGGAATATTTTCCAGTGGGGGGAAGACAGGGAAAAGAAACAATTAGGGAGAGAGGTTGAGCTGACAGTGCAGTTTCTTTGCAGTGACAGCCACATGTATTCATAAATATTTTACAAGTGCAGCTTTCAGACTAGTAAATTTAACTGCCACATTAATGTAATTTGCAAGTTTATAACCTGGACATTTGTGTGTTGTGAATGTCCAGCATTCTGTCCATGGTGACAGTAAAAGGTTTATATTTTGAAGGTTTTTCTCGTGCAGAGTGAATTCCAGATGTAAGGCTCTTGTCTTATACTGCAGCTGTACTTCTTGTATAATACTACAATGCATTAATTATTAATTCCATTGAAAGATGTCACAAATATACTACTTGCAACATATTCTGTGCTGTCCACAAACGGAACAGAATCTTTTCATGTCCAAGAACACCACAGAGTGGTCTCAGAAGCACTGCAGAAAAAGTTGTATGCATTTTACATTCAGTGCATTTTATTATTAACGCTACAGAGGTTCTAAACCGAAACTGATGAAAATAAATGTTGTAATCAGAACCAATTATGAACAAAATGATTGCAGCTGACATTCAGAAATGTCATCAGTATCACAAATACCACCACTCAGCATTAAGACTGTTGCCCATAAGTCAGTGTTAAAATTAGTGATCACTTTAAGAGCTTAAATATCGTTCAGCAAATGGTGTGGATCTTTCCACTTCTTTGGGTAAAGCAGGGAAAGAATGAAAAATTGTGTCCTAAAAGGGAGATGACATTGTTAAAGGGCAGACGAGAACCCAAAAAAACTTAGAGTGTCTGGAAATGCACAAAGGGAAGAAGCCAGCTAAACTGGACTTTGTGAGGGCAAGTGCATGATCACCCTAGAGAGCAGAGGTATTTTGTATTGAGTCTTTCCATCGAATTTCTGGACTCTGACATTATAATGACAGAAATAAAGAAAGGTCAAGGGGAAAACAATACAAAGTAAGAAAGAACTTCTGGAAATTTCTAACCTGTTGTGAAACCTAATTTGCCCTAATCCTGTACTGAAACTTATTTTAATCTTTCACAAGAATTATACTCTTGGCTGCAAAACCAGACCCACCCCACTAACTGTCATGTCACAGGAGCATTAAGCCCATGTTAAAGGATATGTTTTCATCCAGCTTTCCCTACAGCTTCTGCTGCTGGCAGTTCTGCAGAACTTTTGATGAAAACAATCTTCTCATCTCTGGCATGTTCCTCACGGAAAGACAACAACAAACACTTCAGGCACAGAAAGTATGCACTATATGCATTTTCATCCACAAGCCAAGGTGAATTTATCCCTGTGGACAAATGCTTCAAAAAAGCTGTCAGCCAATAGAATTGGTGTCTGGCTCCTTGACTGTTTTCTGCCAGAGTCCAATCCTTTTGATATGCGCCAATCTGATTGATCCTTCAGTGGGTAGCAAGGTGGTGCTTATTAGAAGAAACTATACTTTGCAATGAAATGAGCTGCATACTTCAAAATTCTTCTATTTTGCCCTTTTCATGCACACACCACAATAGTTTGCAGGTAGTTACAATCAAATCCACTCGGGATTATCTCTTCTAGATGACTTTAGTCTGAAGAATAAGACCCTATAAACTACAGGCTCTATTTCTTTTCATTGTTTCTAATGAAGGGAATAAGACCAATCAAGTGTTTGTTACAATAACTCATGAAAACTGCTTAAAAGCTGAATCAATCAATTTCCCTCCATCTTGTTACTTCTGACCTGAGCAATTTTTAAGAGTTCAAGCCAAGTAAATGCAATCCATGACTGATATTATATCCATACATCTCCTTCTTTGCCTTTCTAGAACTATAAAGTTCTACTTTACACCCCAGAGGGCTAAGTCTTCCAGACTAGAGATGAGCCATGTGGGAGGGTATCATGTGTTGGAACATGAAATTCAACTGTTCTCTTTAATAATTCCCAAGATACTCCACTTTCTTACATCACACGGCATGCATATGTGGTAACTTTATCTTCTAGGTGTAAGAACAAAGTATTGCTTAATTTATTCATTGTCTAGTGTCTCACAAGTCAATGGGATAAAGACACAAGGAGGCTATGAGCCTTCCTCTAGGTTTTTCGTTCACTCATAGATATGTCAAATATTCCCAAAGTGGGAATTGTCTAAGAAAATTATTTGTTTAAGAAACAAGATGGCCAAAATCCTGATAACTTATTCTAATGCATGTCATCATCTTACATGCATAAACATTCAGAATGAAAACTTCTCAGTTATCCCAGCAAGGAAAAATTCATTCTGTTACTGAAATGAATATGATAATACTGCATCTGTATCTTACCGTCAGCCTCCTTTTCAGAGAAGGTCTTATTTCTCTCAAAGGTTCTAGGAGGTAGGAAGGAAGGTTAGTTGTACTTATACTGGGACCACCCTTGCCCTGCTACAACCCTTAATTTTTTCTAAAACCTTTTTAAAACCTTTCTGGATTTGATTTATTTTTCATCCCAGTCCCAGATAGATACAGGCAATAAGCAATATGCCCTCTGCTTGCTCCTTTCCAATCTTGTATGCACAGTTATTAATCTTCATAATGTTTCTCAGACAGGTCTTTGTTCCCTAATGACTCCAGGCACACCTTTGGGCATATTACTAGGCAAAACCCCTGGTGTTTTTCAGGACAGATTTCTCATAGTTTAGTTTATGAATCAAGTTCTGAATGTTTACTTAGGCTCTCATTCAAATTTAGAGTGAGATTTTTAAAAGTAGCAAGCAGTTCCTGCCATCAGTGTTGCATGGACTGAGAATTTTTTCCTATGTATTTTCAGCACTTAAGAGCCTCATTTTTGCTGTAGGTCAGTGTCACCAAAGTTGCCTAATCCCATTTTTAAAGTGAACCTTTGCCGTGGCAATACTTTAAACCTAAAATATGGAGTAAGTCAATGCATACATCCTTTAAAAAATACTGCTGAAATTGCAAGGAATTTAGATTACATGCCATGTTGCCAGTCTTCAGACTTCTAATATTTTTGTTTCAGAAGAAGAATAAAAGGAAATTATACTTCATGTTGTTGCATCAGCCTACCATTATACCCAAAGTCACAAAATTTACAATAAGATGTGATGCTAAAAACCATGTACCAGTAGAAAAAGTCCGTATTATTCCTTAGTCCAACCATTTAGAATTAAGGAATGAATTAGTTAAATTTGTGAAAGTCTTAATCTCATCAAGAAGGCTTTCTTTCACCATGTTTTGTCTAAACATTATTTATTGCAACAATTTATGACGCAAATTAATATTTGGAAATAGTTTTATAATTTTCAGGCTAACTACCTCAACTCTCATCATTGTCAGTAGTGCAGTGCCCTCATTTGAAACAGCTGCTCCATGGACTTCATTTTAGAATTGATTAACTTCTTACATTCCCATTGGTGGAATAACACTTCACCTATTGTTTCTCAGAATTTATCTTACTGGTTAGGGAACTTATGTTGAAAAGGTCTTTCTCCTGTGAGCTGGGACACAGACAGCTTTGCAGGAAAGGCCAAGCCAAACTACATCTCATTCAACAGAAGATACTGTACCCAAGTAAATATTTTATATTTCCTAATAATTTTTAGCTATTATATGTTTATTAATTATTAGTTACACTATAATGTTAATTTCCTCCATCCTTTATTGCTCAATAGTCTTCTGCCTTCCAGTTTGTAAGGGAGAGGATTTACTCATTTCAATTTCTTGGGATGCAGTCTTTGTTGCACTGACTGAAATGCCAAGCCTCCTACTCCCTCAAAGCTTTTTAGCAGTTCACTTTATTAGGCCCCACCTGTGAAGTGAAAAGGAATACAATTATTGAAGAAAGCTTGCTTTTACTTGACAGGTTTCAAGTACCAGATCTAATTATCATGCCATAAACTGACAATTTTAAAGGATAATGTTCTGATAAATACTGTGTTAAAGCCAACACATTAAATGTATTTTCTCATTATGCCAATTGGAATGGAAACAATATTTTCCTTGCCATGGGCACATTAAAATGTGGTCAGGCAGAAGCTGTAACAAAAACAGGCAACATTTTTATTATAATTAAGGAGAATATGTTCAGCTTCAAACATGGAACTGGACATTGATTCCTGCTGGCAGCTACTATGCATAACATGTAATTTTAACTAAGCTATCCAAGAATAAGGTGGTTTTGGTGCTATGCATTTATTGGTGTATGTCTAAGTATGTACCCTATACTGTCTTGGAAACTTTTTGGCTTAAATCTCATTAGAAATGAGCAAATGTTTCTCAGATACCTAAATTATTTAAAAGTTTATGAAAATATGAAGATGAATAGGAGAGGAGGTTCTTTAAATTCTGTAGAAAGGCTCAAGTGTGATTTCAAAACTTTTAAGACCTAAGAGAATCAACACTGAAAACAACAGGATCTTTCATACATGCCAGACTGCAAAAAACTTCCTTCAGAAATCAACCACAAGACAAAAATCGTTCTACTAGATCCAGTGCTCAACTTATTTAGAAAGAAGGCAATACAGTCTGTAAAAAAATAGATAAAAGGTAACTACCTCTTTGCTCTTCCATGCACTCACAGGGCCCATGTGATCTGTTGTTCCTTACTTGATAGCTTCTCCTGTCCAGAGAGGCTACTGGGGCTTCACACATCCCTCAAAAGCGGTGTACTTTTGCAAGCAATACCCAGACATACCTAGATATTCCTTGCAGTGAAAACAAATCATCATCTATGTCCTCAACTTTCCTCTTTGATTTAGGAACATGTAGAAGTAAGTGTTGAGCTTGACACCATTATTTGTTTTCTTTTATAAAAAACTGATAGATGCAGCTAGCAATCTGTGTGATAAAAGCACTATGCCTACCCAGCATGCCATCCCCACCCTTTTTAGAGAAATATATGGCATGAAATATGACAAAAGTGTGCAGATCAGATTCTCCTCCTACAGTCCTGCTTTCAGATAAGCCATCTACAGAGTTCCTTACTTTGCTAGTGTCACAAAACCAAAAGAAAACTAAATATGGAGGAGACAGAGATTGAGAGAAAAAGGACAATCTTTTGAGTAATACAGCTTTCAGATCTATGTTCATGAAGCCACAACACAGGAGATTAACAAATCTTGCTGAAGCCTTCCTAAGTTACAGGTGATATAGTCTGAATCATCTCTAAGCTGCTACTGTTATGTTACTGAATTTTTTAAAGAAAAAGTTAATGATGCTTTAAGGACTACAAGTGAACAAGGTTTCTTCCACTTAATTTCTGCTCTCCAAGTGATCTGATTTTTCTGAAAAAGGAGTGAAGAATCTGTCCACAGGGGTTTTCACCCCAAGGTGTTTGCTGTTATGCAGAACAGTGCTGGGAAGCATTGATGTGTTGCGTTTACTCAGGACTGTGATACTACTCTAGTACTGCTGTGTCTTTGACTCTCACCATATTCACATCAATGTTGGACTCATCTCTTAAATGCATCTCTGAGAAAGAATATATATATCTGTGCATTGGTGCTGTTAATATGTAACTCACAAAGATACCTTAGTTTAATCATTGCTGGCCAGCAAAGATCTGTTGCATAATTTTGGCAAAGCATCAATACCTCTTTAACCACACTGCTCTCACACGTGTCAATTTTTATATTCAGAGCCATGTCCCATCAGGACAAGAATGTGAAAATTAATTCAGATGACATGCGGTTGGTATGGTGCAAATAAACAGTGTTCTGACATATCTCAAAGGCATTTGCATAACTGCAAGGTGCAGGTGTTTCCAAGAATCCCTGGCATGGCTTATGACTGACAGAGTATTTAGCTCCAGGCTTCCTGGCCAAAATACATTCCAAACACTATGGAAAGAAACGAAACATATCAGCTCATATAATAATTTCTAAATATTACTGTATCACATGGTAATGACTTTCTGAAGAAGCTACAGGTAAGCCGGAGGAAGAAAGAAAAATTCCAAGAGAAGGCAACTGTATATATGGATATGAACTGGCAATCTCAAATGCATGAGACATTCAAATCCTTTGGATTAAGTTTCTGCACTAAGCTGGCAATGCTTTGAGATAGACAATCCTTTTCCTGTTGCTTGCAGTTGCCATGAATTTACTGGAAGCACTGACTCATGCTTAATTAGTAGTGCCTTGGGTTATTTTTATATTGTTTTTATGTGTTTATAGCATCTGCTATTTTTAAGGCATGTTATTATCCTTCAGAAGATTTCTTTGGGATCTGGCACAGTGATTTTTATATAAGATATTGAAACCTGAAAAATGTATATTTTCAATATCTTGTTATTACTTAATTCCAAGCAGACAAATCTATGGATGATAAGCTTTCTTCATGTAAGTCAGTTAATCAAGTAATGGATTGGTTATTAGCTAATACATGGAGTTGGCTCCACACCTAAATTTCTCAGAGATAATGAAATTATACCTATTAGAATGATTGCACAGCTCTTTGTATCTGCACAACACTTTTGTATCTGTAAGGAGAGCAGGAAAGTGTTAAAATTTTAAATCCCTGGCAAACCTCGGAGGAAAACATCGTTGCTCACAGTGTTTGTTCACCACATGGTGCATGCTTCAGAAGGTGCTAAATCAGCAAAACTGCTGAATTTGAAATATTGGAAACATTCATCTGCCTCTGAATTCAGTTATGCTGTATGTAAAGATCCTGATTAGAATCTGATAGTATAACAGCGATGTGGAATTGCATATTAAACATACCTAACCTGTCATTAAAAACCTCTAATTACAGTCATCAGAAGAGTCCCTGTGCTGCTACTTGTCATGCTATATCTATATCTCATTTTAATGGGAGAAAATAGTATTTCTGATTATGTCGCTTAATGTACGATGCATGAAAGTTATGGGCCTGAACCTGTTCCCACGGAGGTCAATGGCAGGTTTGCCATTGTCTTCAATTAGAACAGGATGCCATTTTATGACATTAGAGTTTCATTTGCATTAATTAATTTACTTAGCAGGTAATGAAAAACTTGACAAAACAGTCCTCTGGCTCATGAGTTTGGCACCATATTTAATATTTTCATTAGGAGTAATTGCACTGATAAACTTTTAAGCAGGAAAGGGTAAGATAAATCAGTGTATTAGACAAAATCAAACAGTTGATTGGGAAGCCCTGAGACTGCCTTCCATGCCCTGACCTTGTCTTTTATTTGTCAGAGACTAGGTCTAGGATGTCGCGTGTTTAATGCTTAGCAGTGTTAGACTTAGGCACAATAGTTCCATACTATATGGATGAATATGATTTATACATCACGGAGATGTTTACGCAGCAGACACTACAGAACTGGTAGTTGTTTTTTTTGCATCAGGGAACAGGAAAGATGGATGGGAGATGAGGCTGAGGTGCTTCTTCACATCATGGTTGAAGCCAGGAGATACCCAGCTGGGAAGATCCATACAGATGTCAGTGAAGGCAAATACAGTCCTGTGGAAGTAGTCTTATATAAGGTGCTTTGATTTCTTAAATTAAATGTAAATCAGATCTGTCTCCTTCTAACATTGTAGCTTTTAAGCTGCTAACAGCATCTATGATGTTGGCATCAGGCTCATGCCGGGGAAAGATAAGAACCTGCAAAAACAGCGATGGAGGGAGTTCTGCCAAGTGAGAAGGATTGCACTGTAGCAGCTGCTGGGGATGTAGGGTAGCCCCAAAATGCACACCCAGGGACTGCAGAAATATAAGGACTCTATACATAAAACTTCTCACAGAAAGGACATGAATTAAATGATCTTCCAGTGAGCCAGTGACAGCTGAAGGATTACAGTGGCCTGCTGGAGTGGTGGTATGGCCCAGCAGTAGATGTACTTGTTCAGAATTTCTGTGATCTGCTCTCCACATGCTGCCACATACTTCCCCTGTCTAGAAGACAGAAGTCTGGCAAAGCCGCTTCTCCTTCTGGGCACTGTTTCTACAGCCTCGGGGTAATAACTCCTCTTTACCTCCTAAGGTTTCTGTTTTGGTTGGGTTTGTAAGGTGCTTAGTTACCCAAGGGTTGGGAGCTATAAAACAACAAGATCAATTGAAAACCTGTCAGTCAGAACTTGAAAACCCATCAGTCTCTGTATTCAGAGCTTTTTATTAAATTAAGAAGTAAAAAAAAAAAGTGAGACAAATATTGGCTTGAAGTCTGCTTGTCCTCTTTAGCATATTGCTGTGATTGTCCTGGAATAATTTTAGCCAGGCACATTGTACTTTATGGACATTATTGTAGAAATACTTGCTGAGAAAAGCTATTTTATTAATTGAGTATTCTCACTGTAAGTCATGTGATATCCCAGAAGACACTTTATAAATAAAGTGTATTTGCATCAGGAGTTTTTCAAGGTTCTCTATTTTACAAAATAACAATTCACAGTGTAAACGAAATCCATTGACGTGAAGCTTATCAGTTGAGCACTTAAATAAAATGAAAACAAATGCAATTTCTAGTGGAGAAAACAAATGCTTCTTATTTGGCATGATATTTTACATATCTATGTATCACTTTAAATAAGGTAATTTATGTTCATCTTGTAGAGAAAATGAGTTTGCATGGAAAGATATAAGCCTATATATCTGCCTCACTTGGACCAGTCCTTTCTACATGAAGCCTGAAGATTTTCATCTATGTTTCCCAGAAACAAGGCTGAATTCAGACAATTTAAAATATTTAATTTTAGATTTTATGATACTTTTAAGATATGTTACTCTTTGTGGCAACCACAAGAGTAGGAAAAAAATCTAGGGGTGCTGCAAGGAAAAACACTGGTTTAAGCGCATTAAGACAAAATTAATTTGAATTTATTTTAAAAATACAGAGAGATAATGCCTATGCATATGATCCAACATTTAGCTCTTCTTGTTACTTAGACAATAATCTGTCATATATTCATTTTTTAGGCTGATGGAAGCACTCTTCTAAAGTGCACTTTGACTTTTTAAAAATAAAAATAACACAACAGCTACTTTTTTAACTCTTAGCTTAACGCTTCACTAATTTAGTTGAAGGCTCAGTGTATCTCTGAGAAATGCTACTTGTTTAGAAAGTTCTTTGTCCTTATTTCAGTTTAAAGACTGGAAGTTTAGAGGCTGCGAGCTTGTATTCTGTAGCTTAATGCACAAATTTTATTCAGATTTTATTCTGATTCTGATTCAGTTCCACTTTAAACTGACTGTTTTATTTCCCCTGTGAAGGGAAATATAGCATTACACAGAAAAGTTACGCAACTCTTGAAACCCCTTTCCACGCCTGCCCCCTCCTTTTTGTTACTATTCCTTGTACAACATACAGAAGAGGGAAATTTAAAAAGGGGATTGCCCTGATAATCACAAAACACAGCCCCACTTAAGCTGCCTGTGACTCAAGGCTTCTGCTAATTATTGTCAAATTTACTTCCATGTCTCCAAAGTAACAATTTTTGCTTGATTACACAAGAACACCTGTCCACCTATTGATTTCTCCCTAAAATTTGATTGCTGTATTTGGTAGACACAGTCTTCAGATAATACCTTCTTAAAAACTTCTTGAAAATCATCAGCTGGATGAAGGGTGGAGAGCCAGGCTAATGACACTACTGCAGCAAAGAGTCACCTAGGCTCAGTGAGTACCTATTCTGTTTGGCATGCAGGGTAGTCAATGAGCAGAAGTTTCCTGACAGGCCAAATGACAGCGCAATTCCTCCGAACTGGTCACAAAAAAATGCTGCCCCTTTCTCAGTGATGGAGGAAGAGGCATGGAGAAGAGAAATCAGGGCAACGGCTTAGATGATGGTGAGTGCCTTATGGCACAGGAGTAGAACTGATCAGATAGAACCCATTCCATTGCAATAGGAAAAGGATACAGGCTCTTCATACAGAAATGCAAGGAAAAGTACTCTTCATTAATTTCACTACCTATGGTATAATGTGTTTAAAATAGGACTCAGTGCATTATACTATAGTTAATAAGAGGCAAAAGAACTAGAAAAACCACTATATTTAGAGATTACATAGTTCCTCATTTTTTCATTTACCTCTCAAAGAAGGATGAGGTTTAGATTTTACTTCCAGAGAATGCAAGATGATGTTTTAGCATGTTTACTCACTGCAGTGTTATTAAGAATCTTTGTGGTTCCAAAATATTCATTAGATATCAAGATTGTACAGGGGGTTAAGAAAAGTTTAGGTAAGATCTAATTATTAACTCCAGTCAAACAGAGCTTCCCTCTCCACTTCCCAAAACTATACTCATCTGCACAAACACCCATCAGGACATCTCCGTGTATCCTGAAGAGGAGAAACGGGAAGATGAAGAGTCTTTACTTCTTCAGCATTTCAGTTGAAGAACAAAGGGTGAGATATATACAAGAACAAATGGATTTCATATGAGCTTAAATCTCACAACTCTTATTCATCTGGTTATCTCCAGACTTCATTGGCACTATTTTCATGATAAGCAGCAGAAATCTTCTGTAACACTTGGGGAGTTCTCTTTGGCTCGCTTTCATAGATTTTTATGAGAAAAAATGTTGACTGAAATCTCATACCTGTGCCAAAACTAACTTTCAGGATGTTCCATTTGAATCAATCCAGCTGGAAAATCACCTCAAAATAGGATTTTATTGAAACTCTGAAGCCTTTATCTCATAGAAGCTTTCTTAATATATATATATTTTAATAAGACACTGAACTTGATGAGACACAGAATATTTTTTGTCTAATAAAACATTGAATAATCCCATACAATGGGATTATTGGATGCTGAGGTAAAAAAATCCTCATGCAAAAATGTTTCTCACAACATGTAATGCTTAGAAAACATAACTCAAAATTATATTCATTATCCTATAATTTTGATAATAGAAATATCAATCTTTCTTTGCAGAGGTAATTCTTAGGTAAAATTAGGCATTGCTGGAAAATAGTCAAGTACAAAAATGAAAAGCTATGCCCTTGTTGCTCCATATTTGGAAAACTGAAGACTTCAGCATCAAACCCAATAGCTCTGAAAGCTGAATGGATAGTTATGATATGGCATATAGCAAACTATCTAGCGGACAATTCCTACAGTTTTTCAGTTCAGCACCTTTCTGTGGCTGTATAGCTGGGAAAACATGAAGACAGAAGGGAATGACTTGTGTTTCTTGAGATGTGTTTTTAAACCTGAGAGTTGGGAATTACTCAAACTGAGATCTTAAAATAACAGAAAACATTGAGAGCAAGAGAGTATTGACCTGGTAGGTACTCTGTGAATGGCAGCTTACCTTCATGAAGCAAAGTGCATCAGTTTTATAACTCAGGACACTAAATAGTGACACCAAAGTCTCCAAACTGCAGAAGAAAACTGTTGCTGTAGCAATTTTTCAGAATACAAACTAATAAAGAAACACACACCTGGTGTTCAAAATTTTTATAGTCTTGCCAAGTACATTTTACTTCCATCTGTGATCATCCCATAAACTGAAGAGTGTGTTCAGCTCATGTTCGACAGGCTGAATTCCATAGGCTAAATTCTAAATGCAAGGCTATGTTTCCACATTCTAGCATAGTACAGTCAATGCAATCCAACGGTGCAAACAATATTAGAATGCCTGAAGGTTTTTGTTTCTGTATAAAATGCCTCTAAGAAGACAGTAAAGCAGGAAGCTTTCATGGAGATGGATTCTGAATAGAAGAAGATACACAAAATCATAATGAGTTGTTACATGAAGTATTAGCTTTTCTTTATGTTTCAAAGTTAATGTGTAAACTTATTCTCAAAGCAACTGTTATGATGTCCTGAAAGCATCTCTGCCCATGAGGAAATAATTTAAACTTGAATAGTAGCAGCAAATCCTAAGAAAACATTAATGATGTTTTGCCAGAGGAAAAAGGGTTTGAATCTGCTTTTCCACTGTAAGAGGAACCTCTGCTTTTCTTCAGTGCAGCAACCACAGACGAAAGACATGTGGGGGTGCCATGTTTAGAGCACTGTCATTCAATAAGATAATTTCCTGATTTTTTTAAACACAGTTTTTGTGCGTATAAAGAAAGCAATTCTGTAGAGAAAGTCAGTGCTCCTTCCATTTAACAGCTCTATGTGCATACCAGAAATCTTTGCCAACCACTGTTCAATGGAATTAATTAAAAAATACAAATATTCTGACTATTGACTAGGTGTTTTGTTTGGAGCCCAGCAAAAGAAGACAGACAGCCAACAGGGCCAACAGACCGGAACACAGAGTATCTCCAATGAGGCTGCTGCTGCCTGTGTGAAATAGTGCAGAGATCAGTGCAGAGAGCATGCACTGTAATCCAATTAATTTTCTGTTAAAGGACATGTACAGAACAAGCAGCAGCTGCACACAGGTCCTGTTTCATTCATCTCCTAGAATCTAAATTTTAAAAGCATGGCTGCAGAAGCGTGAAACATTTAAAGGAAAAATGCTGGACTTCCCAGTAAACCAGATATGTCACATTTCTTCAGGGAGGCGAGGCAGTAGTGACACTGCTCCTGAATGGGAAAGGTTATTCTTTTCAGGTCTTTACAGCTGCACTGCTGTAGGCTCTCTGCAGATCCAGGTAGGCTCAGTTCCTCCTGAACTCCTTGTTCATAGCTCTCCCCACACAGAAGGACAATAAACTTCTGCTGTGCTCCCTGTTGCATTGCTTCCCACACATCAAGAACCCCTGATCCATGGGCCTGGTAAGGCAAAGTGGTGTGTCTGGTTTTGATGAGGCACAAGCTGTGGAATCCTCAGAAACCAGGCTGAAACAGCACTGAAGCCAGACTTGCTGCAGGAAGGAGTCTGTTTTGAATTATGCTTCCTATTAGTGGTAGATTTAAAAATTAGGGAACTATGAGTAAATCTGGAACTTAACAAGGCTTAAAATAGGAATGGGTCACAAAACTTGATGACTGTGTGACGGGCTGGTCTTCACTGCAACAAGGAGGTCTTTAACAAAAAAAAAAAGTAAGTAGAAAAAGCCAGAATGACTGGAGTATGGGGGATGGGAAATAATAAAGGTAAGTTATTTCTTCCCATCTTATGTTCTGAAACACAGAAAGTTTACACAAATGGTAAACATATGGAATAAATTATCAGGAGAGTGATCTCAAAACAAAGGCTACAACAGAGTTCAAGTGACACATTTCTGGAACAGAAATGGATGGTGCCATAAAGTCAACACAAGAAAGTAGGATTATGATTAACCTGAAAAAGGCCAAGCAAATTAGGTTACAAGCCATTTTCCTATTCCTTATGGCAGCTTCCCAAGACTGCACATCTGAAATGTATAATTTAACATAAGCCCAAAGAGACTTCCTTGCCAACTACAGAAAAATTAATCAAACATATTCTTGTATGAGATGAGTAGCAGGTATTTATACAAATAAAGAGGCACAATCTATTTATACACATATGCACCCAGATGTCTGTTCATGTTTATTATAGTTGAATTGAAATTAGATAACCAACATAAAAACCATTACACAACATTATACAGGTCAGTTAGTTCCCTGCTTGAGTTTCAGCCAGGCTGGTCATAAAGTCAGGTAATAAAGCTGCAATGCTTTGAAAACACAGATGTATTTGAAATGAGTTGCTCCATGTGATTAAAAGAGATGTGGGAGGTCAGGAGAACAATATAATCTAACACCATGTCTACACTGCACAGCTACACCAAGCAGAAGTAGGAAGCTGTTTAACACATGACTGATACAGCTGTGCCACAAGTGTTAATATAAAGCTGGTATAAAGCTGAAATTTCATAAATAGGACTTCTTTTACTTAGTGTTTTTCCTACACTGGTATGATATACAGATGTGCTAACATGACCACAATTCTTAACACAAACACTTTCTGCAGCAATAACATAGATACAGCCAAAACCATCCAGGGCACAGAAACACATTCTAAGAGTTTACTTTGACTATTTCTACACTAAATATATTACATCACCAACGTAAAATTGGTGATTTAATATTCACACAACTAGGCATTTGTGGGAAAAATATACAAAAGCAGCCCCATAAGCAACACTCCAGCAAAGTTGGCCCTTCTAGCAGCCCAGCTGTGTTGCTTAGCAACAGCATCTCTTTTTGCCGGTGCCCACACACCTGCGCTAACAGACACCAATACGAACGGGCCTGTTCCCGCTGCTTCAATGTTTTCCTCAAGTTCCATGGCTTGATTTTGCCAACTGCAACCATTGGGACATTAGCAGAGGCACGAGGTTGAGCTGTAGTCTGCCACCCTAAACACTGACATAGGTAGTGACAGAAAGCCGAGAGGGATTCGGTCGGCACCGAGCTCTGAAAGAAAGACGGAAAGACGTCTGGAAGAAATTAAACTCCCAAACCAAGCTCCAGACCCACGGACCCAGCCCTTCCCGCCCCTGCGGGCGGAAGGGAGGACGCCAGCCCCTGGCTTAGTGGGCGGGACAATCAGTGGGTCAATCAGAGAGAGGCCTGGGGGCATTGTTATCCAATAGCTAACTTTTCCTGCCCTTCGGGGCGGAACGGGCAGAGGGAGCCAGCGCCGAGCGCCACGTTTGGTTCTGGCGCGGGGGCGGGCCCGCGCGGTGCCCTCACGCAGGATGGCCGCCGGCAGCGGTCACGTGGGAGGCAGCGCCCTCACGGCGGCCTATAAACATGGGGGGGGGGGCAGAGGGGATAAAGCGCATGCGCAGCGCTGCTCTGAGGGTTAGCGACCCGGAGGGAAGCCCCGCCCCCAAGGATTAGGCTCCNCCCGCGCCGGGGCGCCGCCGCCTCCCCCGAGCCGGGCGCCTTCGGGGGCTGCGGGCGCCCAGCCGGGGTGCGGTGTTCGGGGGCTCCTGCGGACACCCGTGTGACCGCCGAGCCATCCGGGGGAACTCTCCGCCCTCGGGGTGTGCCGGCAGGGCCGACTGCCCGCATCAGCCGAAAAAAAGTCATGAACTTCCCCGCTGAACAGCTGAGGAGCGGACGAAAGGGTTGCTGAATCGCTGGGGTGTTGTATTATCCGTCACACACTTCTGACCGTGACTGTCCACGGTCTTAGGATGTGCTGGAGTGTAGCAATGGGATTATTTCTCACCGTGAAAGGTTATAGTGTTAGTACAGAATTCTGAATACGGGTGGCTTTTTTTACTTTCAAGAACTCGTATTTAATGTTTTGTTGTTGTTGTTGTTAATTAAAATACATTGCATACTTAAAGGTTGGCTTTTCTCATATCTTTACCAAAAAGTTTGTTATCCTGGTACCATTTTAATTTTAGTGGGACTCTTTTGAGAACTTCTGTTTTTGTTTAGCTCCAACTTTGCCATTAAAATTACCCATGCTTTTTGAAATCTTCCTACTGAGGCCAGGCACTCAATTACATGGCTGGACACCTGCTGGAGTCTAGTGCAGCTCATCACCTTCACAGACAATTATTTTTTTAACACTTTGATTGTAAGAGCTAATGCTTGAAACATTGCTCTCACCACATCTTGCCTTCTGCCAACTGTCTCGTTTTCTAACTGCAGTTTCTGACTATGTTACCAGCATATCATACTATCTGTAGTTAAAATTTGCATGGAAGGCCACCAGGAAAAAAGAGGAAAGCTTCTCATGATTTCATATGATGAAATACATTCTTAACCATTTAGAAAAAATAAATATTGCTCTTAGAGAGCCTTTCTAAATCTTGGTGTTTTCTGTGGCAATACTGAATTCTGGAACTCATGGTCAGATGCGGAGCATATATGTTTGTTTTATTGCTAGTTTCACTGAGTGAAGCTCATCTTGAAACTCTTCAATGTTTTAAGTGCTTTAAATTTTTTTTTTTTTTTGAGGGGAAGGGTGTGATGCAGATGGGATCATCTGAGATTGTGGTTTCTTTCTCATACGTAGTACCTCATTTACAGAACTTGTCCTTCCTTCTTCCCATCTTTATCCAGTCTGCCGTGGAAAGAGAGACACAAAAGTTTGTATGTTGAAGTGAAACCAAGAACACTTATTTTTCCTCAAGACGGTTGTGTATATGTACTTTCAGAGTCGCTATGAACAGCAGCCTAAGTTATATACAGGTATCTAATGTTCATATAATATGTGCAGCTTTAGCTTTTCTGGTTTCTTTTTGTGCTGTCTATAGAACGAAGTTAAGAAGGCAACGGAATGATTTACCAATGTTTTTGTATAAATATTTGTTTTATTATTACTACTAGTAACTAATAGTTTGCAACTTTTAATTGGCATCTTCAATATGGTTATACAATGTTAAAATTAAATAATCTGCTTATTTTTGAAAAAGAATATGTGGCATTACTTTTTACAGTTTGTGTTAAACTCTCTTTTTGAAGGTTATCAGTCAAGTGCATGAAAGTTAGAAATGAGAGTCATCCAGGCTGTATGAGCAATTCTTTCGCTGATATGTGTACTATCTCACAATCTTTTATGTAGGCTTCTTCTTTTTATTGCTCAAACTATTCCTGTAATGAAGATGTATGGTAGTGGAGGAGGGAAGAGAGCTCTGTAATATCTTTACTATTCATCAAGAAACTGTTACACAATGCAAAGACCACAGTTAGTAGATAGTTATTAATTTCTGCATGCTCTTCTTCAAGGGTGCTTTTTAATGTATTATTTTAATGGCTCACAGTTATTGATCCAGCACCTCTTTGAGATGAGGGCATATTGTTTTCCCATCGGTAAAATTAGTGTAATAAACAAGATGTGATTGGGGTCGCAAAAAAATAATCAATAGTGGAACAGAATTAGAATTCAAATTCACCTGCCTCCATGCTGTGCTTGTTTCTCCAGATAATGAGTTGGATGTCTATGTTTAGTGGCCGTTACAAGTGCCAGGCACTTCTTCATATCAGGTTCAGTTGAGAACGTGCAGCTAATGGGTAGTGAAAAGCCCTGTGTTTTAGTCTGATGTTCATGTAGCAGAGAGGTCCTCACAGGTGCAAAATCTCCTAATACTGTGCTCTTCTTCTCTTCCTCCTTTTCTTGGCCTTTTTGCCTATGATTTCCAGCTTCTGCAACAAATGGAGGCATGATCATATGAATTTCCTTATCCCTGCTTACCCTGATTGATGGTTGGAATATGCCCACCCACCATGCTGAACAAGAAGGGGTCCTACTGGAAAACATACTCAGTGCTCCTGCAGTTAAACATGGTGATAATGGGAATAAACACACCAGGGGATGAATTAAAGTTGCACAGGAAATTTTCCAACTTGTGAGTGCTTTGCTTTGAACTTAAACAATATTGTATCTTTAACACAAAAACAAATTCTGTCACACATGCTGGCAGGGTCGTTATAGTTGCATATCAGTGGCGCTGAAATGTTCCAGGCAGTAGCACAGCTTGAGCTGAGGGCTAACTGCATTAGTAGGAAACAGGAGGAAGCTGTTTCTGTAAAGTTGAAGGGGAAAGGTCAGTGTGGCAATAGACTTATTGCAGAGGATTATTGGGATTGCAAAATCCCATCCTGTCTTCTCTGACTTGTTCAAGTGGTAGGAGGGGAAGCACTGGAGACAGAAACAGGGTCCTCCGGTCATGAGCTGAACTCCTGGTAGGAGGAGAAAGTAAGTTTGTTGCTCTCTTATCTCCTTCTTTACACCTTGGAGGTGTGTGGTAGTCTATGTAACTTTTTCATTCCTCACCCATTTCCGTGCACTTACAGATGATGCTTGAGACAGTGGCATTTAGTGAAGGAAACCCAGCCATGTCTGCCTTTTCTTCTTTTGAAAAGGCATCCTCTGTTGTGTTTATGTGATATTTTTTGTGTTTGGCAGAGTGTAATGTTACTTTTTTTAGTCCCCTCAAATTGTTGCTGGTTACATAGATTGTTAGAGGCCTGCTCACGAATATTTTTCCGTATTATGTTTTGGATTGTTCATAGCTGAGAAGGAGTTTGAAGGCTGCTTCTTCCCCCAAAGGCATATTATTTTTTCTGTAATGTAAACCAGGCTGGTTGCTTCAGTCATCTTGACTGGAAAAAAAATTCTTTTTTTTTTTCAGTAATAAAGATTTAGTTGGAGGTAAAACTTTTCACATCTTTATGGTGTCATGATCATTAGATATGTGTATCATTTATATTTTTTTCCCCTGTTCATGACACCTGTGACTGTAGTATGGGTGCTATTGCTTTGTCTTTTGTTGATTTTCCTTTCACACTTGGCAGTACTTCTTGTTTGAATTTCTGTATTTGTATTTTAAAAGTTACAAATACTTTCACTGCAAAAATAGGGTGAAATTTTCTCTAGTTTATATGGAACCTTATATCCCATCCTAATACCATTTTCCTTTCTCTATTAAGCAAAACCCCAAACCTAAATAGAAACCAATGTTCTTGCCCTAAAGATCACTTCTACCCAGCTATTATTCAGTTTGTTTAAATGTTTAGTTATATTGTCCAAATCACATTTTTCTGTGTTATCCCTCATATTTTTTTCTTCAAATTAATACTCTTTACCTACTTGTTTAGTTGCATCTTGGAAATAGCTTGCAGAAAGGGGCAAGGCAGGAAAACTACAAGAGATTGGATCCAGTGCATTAATTGCTTACCTTTTATTTTTGGACTACACTGGTTATATTTCCCCCAATCCCCAAAAAACAAACTGTCCATTTTCATTTTCCATGTCAGCTGTTCTTGGACTTGCTCCTTACATGCCTGTCATAGAAAAAGCCTTCTGGGTACAGTGTGGCTCTTCTTTATTGATTGGTTCAAATTTAAAAGCACACTGTTGTTTACAACTTTATTCTTTTTTAAAAGTATAGTTTCCATGTTTCCAAGGCTTTAACAAATGCCAGTTCTTGCTGAAGAATCCATCTGTACAAGATAAACAAGGGTGATTATTGTAGACATCTTTTAAGTAGACATGTATTTACAGCTTTGGTAGTATGTATGTGTTTCAGTGGTAATGGACTAAGATTAGAAACAGTGAGGTGAAAAAAATGCACAGAGGGATTCCTGGTAAGAAATAACCTCCAGTGATTTGAAACATAGTTCAATTGTCTCTGCCATAAATTTGAGAATAAGTGTCATATATGGGTGATAAAAATGGCATAGGCTATTTTTTATATACTCATTATTCACTTAGTTTGTCTTTTTCAATTAACATGGAGTCTATCTTTCTCATCTGACTGGGTTTACGTTTCTTTCATAATCATATGTCAACAAACCACAATAGACCCAGCATAATGTGGCATACAGTGTAAATCTTTAGGTTAATCCTTAACATTTTTTATTGTAGTTCATTTGGAATCACTTTGTAACTTGATCATGATTTGTACTGGTGTGTTTTTTTTATTATATGCTTAATATGTTACAGCTTCATCTTTTCTCACCTCTTTAATGTAGACAGAGGATGCTCAACTACCCATCCAGTGAGATTAGAGATAGATATATAGCTATATATATATATTTATTCCTTGATTATATTTTTTGCTTTTTTAATCTTTTGAAAGAGATGCCTTATCGATTTACTTCATTTGAGGAGTCTTAGCAGTTTGTGTATACTTCTGCTTTTAAAATCACTAATAAAACTGTTGAGTGTCAACATTTTTCATGATACTTACTCTGTGTGTGTCAACACAGCAACATAACCTTGCTTCTGGGGATTTAAAGTACAGCAGTTTTTAAAGGCAGACCTTTCCAGGACTTTGCACTTAAAGGAGTCCTCACCTTCTTGTTAGGCTGAATAAATGTGGTATTTTTAGACATCTTGAAGTTCAGTCACTTTCATTTTACATCATGCATTCTGCTTCTGATTAAGTGTATATATATTTAAAAGTCAATTTAGCAAAAACTTTAAAAAATTTAGAGAGACTTTAAAAAATAGTAGTGAAGTTAGGGGGAGAGCAAAAGCAAAATCCTCAAATATTTATTTAAGAGAACAGGCAGTGAGATACTGCTTGATAGTTTGTCTTCAGGCTTGTTCCCTATTAATGAGTCACATGAATACTTTGAAATCAAATTAATTAATTGCTTTCTGATGCCAACCTGTGTAAAGCTGAAAGATACATGGCAGTCTGTTTAATACTGGTCACCTTTGGACAGTATGTGTGTAAGAAATGTGCCTAGCTTGCAGCTATCTCCCAAAATTCTCTGGCCTGCCGTCCCAAATTCTCTGGCTGGCAGCCGGCTGCTGGCTCTCTCAGTCCTTGAGGTGGAGGAGAGAAAAGGCCGGTGGCTGCAGGAATTGCTCTGCTGAGTGGCTGTTGTCTTCTTGTGCGAGGGGCAGTACAGCTGCCAGATCATTCATCCCCCTGCGAGTGTCCCTGGTCCTATGATGGATGTGTGTCCAGCCTCCAAACCTGCCTGCATTCTCCTTGGGCCGTGGGCCCTGCCGTGTGCGTGGAAACGCTCCTATCTCATTGCCACTTTCCAGTTCTTGTCGTTTCAATGGTGTCAACTCATCAGTTGATGTGTCCATGATGGAGTGATCAACTTCTTGATAATGTGATTGGATAACATTTTGGTTATCTGCAGGAGGAGGGGACAAAGAACAACCCAGCACATAGTCTTTGAGTGCCTCTGTGGGAGTATGCTTGGCCCACCCCGACAAAAAATTGAGGTAGTTCTGTTCTACGTGTGTTTGTTAAGTGTGACTTACATTTACAGTATTAAATCCTGTAAACAACTAATGTGCTGTGATTTGTTGTGCTTAGCACTTTTAACACTGCACTTGCTTTGGGCTAGAAATTTACAATGTTCTTGAAAAAATCCATGTGTGGTTTCAGCCGTCATTAAAGAAAATAGTTCCAAAGGCTTTAAAACGATTAAAATCTTACAGTGTTTTCTGTTTATAATAATTGAAGTAAAGAGAACCATAAACTGTTTTAACAATGAAATGCAAAATAAATCTTAGCTTTTCTCCTTGTAAAAGGACTGTAGATGAAAATGAAATTAAAATGGCATTTAGCTTTTGACTATTCTGTGAATTGGCACTTAAGTTTTGAAATGTATGAGCTGGTTGGAGTGGACAGAGCTAGACTGAGGTGTGACTTTCCTTTTTGGCCAGTTTGTAACCTATATTGGCAGAGCAATTTGTGAATGAATTGTATCAATTGGATTTTTCAGTTTGGTAGCTTTTGTTCATTCCTGCGGGCAAATAATTTCTCTGGGGTATGGTGCAGGCAAATTTAATATCCCGAGCTTTAAGAAACAGAGCAACAAGTATGGCTATTTAAGCTATCAAGCCATCTAAGAAGCTAAGGAAAGGAAGTGTTAAATAGGTTTGCGCTGTGTATTTTTCTTTGTGTTGTTTTTGTTGATTTTAGTGTTTTTTAAATATTTTTTTCTATTTTTGTGTTTTCAATGGGAACAGCTAAATGTCTGCAGTGTGTGATACTAAATAGCTGCTCTGTTCATTAGGAAAAGAAAATGGGAATAGGTAATTTGGTTTTTTTTGCTCTGGGGTAACTGGTTAGTTAAAGTGCTTTTAGACCAGAAATCTGTTCAAAGAGGTTTTCTTTTTGGAATTTATCGTTTATTCTTTTTAAAATTTCTTGGTGGATCGGCTGCTGCTGAAGCATAAAACAGGTCTACACTGAAGTGCTTGTGAGTAGTAGTTTTGTGTTCTCAGTAGCATTAAACCGATATAGGAGAGACCAAGTTGTGGATCATCCCGGAGAGGGGAGAACAAGTAAGTGACTAGAACAGCGCTGAGAAATGGGTAAATTTTGCTGCTTCTCTTTGAAGTTTACTGTATGAAACTTGGATCTGCCACGCTGAAGTTCTAAGTTCTGTTCTAATTCCTACATAAATCACTTTGTGGAAGGTCAGGGAAATTACAGGAACATTTCCTTATGTTAAGGCAGTCCATATTCCTCCACAGTGTGGACGTACAGGAAGTGAAGAGATGATCATAACTTAGATGACTTACTGGCTTCTTGTCCAGAGAAGCTTAGGATGTTACTCATCTTGTGCATCTGGTACATCCTGGATGGATTTACAACGGTAGATTAGAACAAGATATATAACATACTGTGTAATTGTGAGTAGATAAGAAAAATCTATGATACAGTAAAATGTATTTTTCAAGTAAACTGCTTCTTTAGCATCATGTGTATGTCAGGTCTGTCTTCATATTTTGGAGTTGTGATGAATCAAGTCATACGGTATCTCTGGACATGTGGAAGTAATAGTGTTAGTGTTCCATGATGAAAACAGTGCACCCTGACTGTGGGTACACCAAAGCTTGGAGAACTTGTTTCACATACTCATGTGAGAGGGAAGCCATCCCAGGGATATCTTCTGTAACTGCTGCTGTTCAGAAATTACAAACTTGTATATGCTTCCTCTCTTTCTGCCTCTCTCCTCCAACTCTCCTTATACTGAGGATAAATGGAGCATTTCCTTCTGCCCTGTCCTTCCATGGCTGAAAATTCTCTATTATTACTGCTTTTGAAGTCCAGGGTTTTCTGGAAAACAACAAAATCTGTCAGCAATATAGTTAGTCGTCTAATTTTTGTATCCAGTGTATTTTAAGCCAGAAGTGGTAATCCTTTTTTTTATAATAATCAACTTGGTTTCTTTTCCCTACATAGTCCTTAATTGTATTATTTCAACATTTGTATTTGAATAAAGCTTTGACAGTCAGAATCTGAGACAGCAGAATTCTTACCTGGGTTGAGCTTTTCCAAGAAGGAAAGAATCCCACTGAGTTTAAATGAAGACTTCTGAATCCAAGTTTTGTGATTAGTTAGTGTCCAAAGGTTACCGTGCAAGTATTGCTCCTGATTTATAAACGTGACTGATTCCTCTAATGTTTTGCATATTGGTGCCTAGGTAGAACTCTGAAGCTGCTATCTAATTTTTAAAATAAATATATAAAAGTATGGAAACATAAATATTAGAGGCATTCCCTCTCCAGGTGAAAGCTTGTTTTGTACCGGAAAATCCTGTTATGTTTCATTGAGAGAAAAACTGTTGATTTGTTTTGAACTGTTTTGATTTTTGCTCTGAACAGTAAAAGTATCAGTTGGTCAATATCATTGGGTTCTGTGGGTTCTCATCTGCCAGCTTGATTGGCAATTCCAATTGTTGGAATTTACGAAGATGTGTACTTTTTCTATGGGTTTGGAAAAAATCCTTGTAGGCATTCTTGGTGTACAGCATAGCGGCTGTTGGGGGTATGTCTGGAGGATTCATTAATACACGTTAAGTGCCTTTCCTTCTGTCCTTTTAAAGAAGGAATGCTGCAGAACTGAGTGAAGGTCTCTCCTTATTCAGGATTGCTTTGGAAAATGTAATAGGGAAGATTCTCTGGCTTATGGAGAGAAGAGGATCAATATCCTTCTTCAGAACTCTAAAGTACTGTAAAAAATGAGTATTTTTGCCACACTCTGTGAGGACAGTAATCTAAACATCTAAGTAATAATCTAGTCAATTATTTGTAAAGAAGAGCATTTTTGTGATAGCTGTGCTAGTGTTCTTCAAGGGCAACTTTTCACGTGTTTTCTTGCAGCCTGTAATACAAAGGGTGATATGTTTCTGTTTTATAAAGGAAAAATCAGGCAATTAAGTTCTTCCTTTAGGAAATCTGCAGTCAATATTCACGTAAACTTTTGCACATAGACCATTGTGTACTTAATTGGACATTATTTATGTGTCTGTATTAAAATGGAATGTCTCATCTGATTGGAAAAGTTAGAGGATTAAAATAGTACTACCCATATTCATTTGCATCTATACAGAGGGAGCCAAGGTGTATATATATATATATA
>WBMY01010505.1:0-15679 GCA_013397315.1 Donacobius atricapilla | reverse complement strand
TGTCAACGGCACATGCAAGCTGCAAAATCCAGGGATGGGGCTCTTTGAGCATACTCTCACTGCATGGCCTACCTTGTAGCTGGTGGCTGCAGAGACACCTTTGGAGACTGTGGTACCCTGTGGCTTTTGCAAGGAAGATAAAGGAAAGGCTAATTGTGTTCTCCTGTATGCTGTGCACTTGTAAACGGCTTGAGGCAGTCTGACCCTAAATATTGATGATTCAAGTTAAAATTGTCTCCAGTTGACAAGAAGCATTTTTTTCCCTATTATCCCCAATACACAAATCTTTTTTCAAAACTAGATTATCTCCTAAAATCAAAAGCTCTAATTAATTCTACCATTTTATCTGCAACAGCCACTGTTAACATCTCATATCATGCTCCAATAAATTTGCCCACAGAGATTAACAACATCTGAGAGGGGGGAGAGAAAAGGAAAAAAAAAAAGGAAAAAAAAGAGAGAGCGATGTCTGCTAACACTGTTTTTTGTGTATTTGCTAAAGAATTTTGACCCAAGGTATCGAGGAAGTCCGAGATGAGAGTGAGGAAGGCATAATTTCTGATTGACATCAATAAGAAAACAATGTGCAGAAACTCCTGTCTAATCACACAGTGCAGCGCAGGAAAATGTATACTGTGGACAGATATTGCAAGGCTTGACTAACTACTGGTTGAAACCGTTTATCTCTCAGTGGCTCTCAAAGTGTTTAAGAACACTGCTTTGAAATAGGCAAAGATTTGCCAGAAAGCAGTCTCTGGAATTGGCAAAGTCTGAACTTACAAGCCGGCTGTTTCTCCTGATTGCTGCAAATGATTTGGTCAAATGGAGGCACCCACCACAGTGCATACATTAGAGCCAGAAGACTCATAATTTTGATATTTGTCTCAATATTTTAATTCTGCCAAGAGGCACTTATAGATTATTAAGTGCTGCAGATAAATGTACAGGATGACTTTAAGGTATAGGATCCTAAAATATTTATTTCCTTAAGTTTTGTGCATCTCTGGAGCTCAAAGCCAATATCACAAGGGACTGAGAGAATGTCACAGAGATATTACCTATTAATCAGACGTGAATGGTCAAACCATGAGACCACAAACTGTCCAACTGAAACTCTGCAGACATAACCATAAAAAAATTCTTGTTTTGTTTTTTATTCAGTCATCCCCTTACACACACACCACCAGATTCCATCTCTTTCCTGAAATTCCACCTTTTCCCTGAGAGTTCACCTTTTCTCTGAGTGCATCACATTCTGTCAGAAACAGCCTGGTGCACATTGTAACTTGGGAATGAGTAGGCTCTGCCAAGATTTTGTAAACTACTTAGCTTCAACTTCACACTGGTCCCACTGTGTAAGCAGTTCAGTCTAATATTAGTCTCTTCTGAATTTTTCACCTCTGGAGCCAAGGACCACTAGATGGATAAATGAAAGGGGAGTGTGACAGTGATCAAAATCTGTCTGCTCCAGACAGATGAATATCAGGCTAGCTTGAAGGTTTTCACCTCCTTGCTGCTGCCGGGAGTTATTTTTTTTTTCATGGCAGAGCACTGTGGGCTAATTTCATAGCTGGTGTAAATCAGTGTTGCACAATATACCGTGGTGGAACTACGCTGATTTATGCCAGCTAGGAATCTGTCTGCTCATACTCCTACTAGTGCAGCACTGACTTATAAATCTTTCTTCTAAAAACCTGTGCATGAACTAGAGAAACTGTTGCTGAACTGTGGCATATTTCAAAATTTGCCTCAAGAAGCTAGAAGAACCCCAGTTTCAAACCAGGATTAAAAAACTGTAGATGCTGAAGTGGGCTTTTTCCTAGAGGTGATAGTTTTACCTCTGTGAATCCCCCAGCACCTGTGGAAACTCAGTTTGGAATCAGGAATTCAGCTGTTTGGATGCACTTGTATTCCCTTTGAGTTTCTGAGATCATGTATTCCTTTTGAGTTTTTTAATGATTCACCTTCTTCCCCATTAAACAGATATTTTTAAAAAATGTCCTATTGCTTAACTACTGCTCCTTCCTTCTTTACTTTCTTTCTTCTCTTTTATTTTTTTTTTCTAAATGTACATTCGTATACCTGACTCCTTGGAGATCACTTTGTCTCTTTGATTGCAGGAGTCAGCCAGCAACACGACAGGACTTGCTTGTTTACATAGCTCTGAGGGTTATGACAACACATCAGAATGTACAGGTGCCGTGTAGAGATGCAGCTTGCAATTAAGATCAGCAAAGCTGACTATTTAATAAAGAATTCCTTCATTTTATAACACCCGATCTCATTATGATACACACAACAAATCAGCTCCATAAAGCTCTGTAAAAATTTGTTCTGCCTTGGTATTAAATATTTGAGCTAAAGTTAAGATTAACTGTTGCAAAACAATTGCATTAACTGAACAGAAAATTAAGCCCATAAAACATGGTTAAATACAATTTCCTTGTAATTGCAGTGAATGTGCTGCCAAAATAATTACAAAACATTTGTTAATTTTTTTTTTTTTAGTCTATTTGGTGGCATTTCAGTCCTGCAATATAGCAGTCAGAAGTAAGAAAATCAGGGGAGCACTCTCTAGATGCCAGTCTGGTGTGGGCCTTTAGTTAAAGTGTGGCATCAAGGCTAAATCAGTGCTGAGGTGGCTTACTCAGCACAGCAGAGGAGGCTACTTGCAAAAACCACTCCTCCGATTTGAGCACTAAGTAGGGGAAATTTCAGGAGTAACCTGCTCCTTTCAGTCATAAAAAAGCTTGTCAGAGCAGCTCTTCATAGGAAAATTCAGTCCTATCAAGTTGCTTTTCAACAGTAGCCTGAGAAAGTCTTATTTTCCTTTTAAATACAGCTCAGAATACCTGCTGCTTCCTACTGACCCAGGATCTGGGTGATCTGATGGCTATCTATAACTTGAAATGTGGAATAGTTTTCCTATTTTTGGGGGGTGGGATTTCCTTCTCACCAAATAATAGTCAACAAGTGGCTGCCACCTTAAAAAAAAAACAAAAAACCTCTAAAACCATGGTTTCTGTTAAAAATGCAATCAGATACTCTGTTTTTAGTTACAGTCAGGTGGAATATGTGGTCTCTGCAGGTATCAGTCCTTCACTAGAGGATGGGAGATTCCTGACATGCGGTATGCCCTTTATCCCAGAGGAAGGCAACAACACGTTAACATGACACATCCCTCCATTTCAGAGAATTGCAAAGTACACTGATGACACATCAGATACACACTTCTCTATTGGGCTTATTCTTTTGGAATCAGCTTTTCCTTTTCCCTTGAGTTTTTTACTTTCTACTGTTTGCCTGTGCTCCCTCTTCTACAGAGTAATTAAAAATATTTTCTCTGGAGCTGTTCCTTTCATATATCAGCCAATTCATCCACACTGGATGAATTTCCTATTCCCTGGAAAAAGACTGAGCTTATTGACATGAACTAATCCTTGGCTCAAGTGACTGAGCGTGGACAGGCAGGCTGGGAATCTGGACAGAGATCCTGCTCTAAGAAGGTCTTGGATCACACTGTGATTCTGAGCCCAGTATTTTCTCATGTGTCCTCTGCCAAACTATTCTTATTTTTGCTGTAAAAATCCCTTGCTATCAGCAAAGATTCACATCTTCCTTACTTGGAGCAGGCCTCACTGACATCTCATCTTATTTATGCTTATAACGTAAACTCTGTAAAGTTCTGTATAAAGGTGATAGGAGACCTTTAGAATTATGGGCACATTTGTCTCTCCTCTTCCAGCAGTGTTTTTACTGATGTCCTGTTCTCAGCCAGTTTATTTCCATAATTTTAAATTTTTTCTGTCATTTTGACTAGTATTCTTCCATGTTGTTTTTTATTAGATATCTTTTTTGGTAGAATATTTTTGCTTTTTCTCATACTGATGATCAACTTTTGTGAAAATAGTCACAAACACAATTTATTAGACATTTTGTTTATTTTTTCAAATGCTAATCCCAATTAAATTTGTCCAATTAAGTTGTGACTCTGCAGGGTTTGTGGATCTGTTTAAGTTTGAATTTGAAAGTGCTGGAGTTTGAAACCCAACACAGATTGAAAGTTGTATTTAAATGCCTTTAAGAACATTGAGTCTTACATGGAGTAGATCTACATCAGTACAGTGGCTCCATTACCTTGAATATGCAGGAGTGGGCTGTACTCCTGACTTCCCATTTTACTTGCCCAAGCTCTTCCTAGCTACAGGCTGCTCCTCACACTACACTGAAATATAGTTCTTACCTACATCCCTTGGATTATATCAGACAGCCTGGGTCCATGTTGTCACCACAATTGCTTTCTAGCCATCTAGTACCCGCAAGCTTGCAGGCTGTAGAGCTTTTCTGGTGTTTTTGGTCTCTTTATCTTATGGCCCTATGGCTTATCTGTCCCACGGAGGGAGTCTAATCTGTGAGACATTTCAAAACACACATCTGGAGTGGAGAGGAACTGGGAATGGGAAATGAGGGTAAAAGGATGGCAGGGAGGTAAAAGTCAAGAAGAATTTGGGTTTGATGAGGAAAGATCCATTGTGCTGTGCCCTACCTTGTGAGGAAAGGAGTGTGCCTGGAAGGCTGGTGAGTGACAGGCTACAGGAAACCACTGCAATAACCCTGCCTCTCCCCTGCCCACCAACTAGCTGTAGGCACTCAAATTGCTCTCCCTGGGGAAGTGCTCAGTGATCCATTTGCTTCAGTGACTGCCAGGGAGAGTGAGGAACTGCTGGGAGAGAGGGAGGTGGGTTACTGAAAGGCTCTCCTACACAGACAGCTCCTGACTGTGCACCTGAAGGAGGAAGGGAGAGAGACAGGTGTGTGTTTACTTGCATGGGGATCAGTCACACAAACAAACAAATAAAACTTCATCCAGAAGGGATTTTTATTCCTGGCTTAGGTGCCTCTGCCACTGGTTTTGCAAGGAATTTTGCTAGATTGTACAGTTCTCGGTGTGCAGCAGCTGCTGATGAAAACAATTCACTCATGCATTTCTGTCCTTTAGGCCTGTGTTTTCAAAGCTTCCTCTGTTTTCCTGTCTCTTACTCATATCACCAAGGGCTGGGACTGGAAAAATGCATGCAGGTCAGTGCCTGCTTCTGAGTCTTCCAGGTACTGCCGAGCTTGAGCAATAAGGTATAGCATAAATTTGGCTTCTTCCATTTCCCCCCCACCCCTCAATGATATTGAGGAGTTGATCTTGTTTTTAAGTACCTTCAATTTCCAGTCCAAATTAGTAATTTCCTTTAAACCCCATCCATACCACCTCATGTTTTAAGTGGGAGTCTCTAACCATTTCAAAAGCAGTCAGCTAGGAAAATAGATATCCATGTGCTATCACAGAGCGACGGGTTTGGCTGAACAAATTGGCATCTCTTGACTATTCTGATATCAAAAGAGTTCCTTTGTCTGTTTCTGTGTTTTCTGGCAGCTTTGAGAAGTTCTTCACTTGATGATTCATCAAATCTTAAGGATTTTGTTTGCAAAATCTTCTACTGCTTCGCAAAATCTTCGGCTGCTTCCAGCATGTCCTTTTGCCCTTGCTTGTCTTGTCATAGATCTGAGCACAGAATGCCCTTGTGGTGTGGCTCTGGTCTCTGCTGAGATGCATTGAGAGCTGGGCTTGGCTGCTGCAGGGTGGGTGAGCCATGTCACGTGGAGACATGCAGCCCCAGACTCTGGGCCCTTTCTTTGTAATGTCGGGGGGGTGACAGTGTTCTGTGGGACACAGTGAGCCCTTTGGTCAGCACAGGAGTTGTGCAGAACAGAGCTGCTGTCAGGGCCCTGCTGCAGGTGCTCCCAGGTCTCAGTTGTGCCACAGGCAGGCTTCAGCTGTGCCTGCTCTGCGTTCCCAGGGCAGGGGGCCTTACTGACCACCAGAAGGACTCTGGAGCAAACCTTGGTGTGCGGTGAGATGGCAATATGGATGCACACTGAGAGCAATGGGGGCACATATGTCTCAAAAGAAGGAAGACTTGGACACCTAACATCAAGGGGAAACCAAGGAAACCAAACAGTCAGTTTTCAAGTGACAGCTTAAGTGAGGTTGACATTTTTCCTTCAACCCAGGAGCAGAGTCAGACAGATGTGAGTCAGCCTCAAATATTGTCCTTTCTCTGGTTTACAGCAGACACATTCTTTAAAGCTCTGCGATATCATCCCCGTCATGAACAGAAAACTCCTGATTCAGAGACTTCTCTAAACCACTTAAGATTTTTGTGTGTGCTCTCCCTCCCCAATTGCTTGGAGCCCTGAAAACCACAGCCTTTGCTGGCAGACAATAAAGATACGACTTAAAGTATTCAACAAGAAAAAAAAGAACAGAAAAAAAAAAAAAAAAAGAACGGCTGTTGAGGAGGCTTAGAACATGTCCCAACATTTTCTGCAGGTTTTTTCCTTTCTTGAGGCAATCAGAGCAATGCCTAAGTTTTGCACCTGCCATGGGCAAGTGCCTCTGTCTTTTAGTGAAATAACTTTATGCATTTTTAGTGCAAGCCCTGGCCTGCTTCGTATCCTGCTTTACCTGAATGATTATATCTTCTTTACTTCGTTAACTTTTCAATAGGCTATGAAAACAAAAGCTGTCACTCTGATACCTGCCATTTGATACTCAGCAATGCCTTCAGTACAAAAAGACCCCCTCCATCTCTCAGCCCCCGCCTCCAAGCATCACTTGGCATGATCCTGCTTGTAGCTGTTCACTATATCAATATGTAAAACCTTTCCCTGTCAATGTTTCTTTCAACAACAACCCTAACATCTGCAAGTGTAAGTTTTCTATGGTGATATGAGTGAGTTTGACAGAGAAATCAAAATTACTGCCCAGTGAAATATCAGTTGGCTGTGATCATCAGGACATCTCAGGGAAGTACCTGTGTGGACAGATGAATCTACAATGCTCAAGACAACTTCTCTGTGTACACACACAAACTAAAATGGTATAATTTGGTATGGTTGGGCTTAAGAACTCTGGGAATTCCCAGAAGTAAGTTTCTGATTCACAGAGATCATAAAAATTAATTCTGCGGTTAGCTCATGTTCTATGGCAAGAAAAGAAGTCTTCTAAAGTCTGTTTTTCTAAGATATCTAGGTTTTATTTGACTGTATATCTAAATTATTACTTTGAAAGCCTCTACATCTATTCATGTTAGCAAAGGAATCCCTCTAGACTTCTACAGTCCAAAGACAAGCTCTTGGCTCCTTGTAAGAGCCAGCTCTCAGAAGACAGATAGGGGGCTTAGAGTGGGTGGGCTATAACATCCTCATTTATTCAAATAACCTTCACTTGAGAGATCCCTCAGATGAAGAAAATCTGCCTGGAAAACACAGAGACCACATAATAGAGCAGTGTACAGCTCAACAGGCAGGAGGGTAGGTAAAAGTAAACAAAAGGATGTGTGTTTTGGGGGAGGAATATTTTTTTGGATGGATTCAAGCTGGAGGTGTGAGGGTACACAGAAAGCCACAAATTGCTGAGGACAGAGCAGTTTGCAGATCAGACGAATCTAGTGTTGCTTTGGGATGCAATGGCCCTGATGAACTGATTTTCCAGCACTTTCTCCTGAGAAGAGATGGGAGAAAAACTCTGAATGTGTTTCTGATGGCCTCAGCTCTGGTGATTCAGGGAGCAGCTTTTTCAGTCACTGACTTGTTTTCTGCTCTATGTTCACATGCCAGTGCAGAAATTAGAGAACTGAAAGTCTGGGTTTCAAATAAAATGAATGCTTCTTGGTATCCCAGTTTAGAGTGACCAGCTCTAATTCTGGACATTGAGACCTGTGGTTTGGGGGAGTGTTGAGCCTGTGTCCTCTGAACATGAGTCTTTGTATGTCCTCTTAGGTTGGGCAATACAACAGAAGGTTCTGATAACCTGTCTTCTGGTGCCAAGGTAAGACAGTTATGAACATGTAAATCAAATGTTTTTAGCATATCAAATCTCCAGTGATGTGAATGGGAACTAACAGGACCTTGAGTTCTCAACAATTACCAAAATAAGTCCATTTCTACTTACTGGTTTAACCGTGTGTCTACCCTTTTACATTCTTGCTTCTCTGTTTCACATCCTTCTTTCTAAAATCCAATTTTCTTGCATCTGTCAAAGATGGTTGCAGACATACTAACAGCAAACTGTACCTTAACACAGAGAATGACCAAACTCACTATTTTAATGAAAAAAATTCTCATAGTTTGCTGCTATTTTGGAAGAATTAAAGTGTCTCTCTGGAAATATTTGTCTTTTCTCATGGGATACTGAGGTATCTAGCCCCATGAGGATCTTATGGATAAATGTCAGTGCACCTCTCTACAAATCAAGCACTATTTTGAGATTGTGATGGATTTTAGGAAGAAGCCTCTACAGCTACATGCTAAAAGAAAGATGGAGAACTCTGAGAATGAACTTTGCAAAGCTCATATTTGTTCCTTACAAAAGTATCTCTTAAAATGTTCAAATTCTTGTCCATCTTATATCGCTGAGGTTTAGCACATTATAAATGGTTTAGATATGAACCAAACATCTCCCTTTCCCTTTGGCTTTGAAACTCTTTTCCTGAAATTTGACTGGGTCTGTATAACCAGTGTCATTAATTTCCAGTGTAATTTTATGTAGTGAATTTTGTGCAAAGAGCCTGGCAGTTAGACAGTAAATAACGATTCCAGGTCAAGAAATATGCTCTTAATTATTTCATGATCTCAGTGTCTTAAGGGAGGGCATTGAACTGGCCCTGGAGCAAGGAAATAAAGTGTTTTGTAATTCCAAACAAAAACCCCTGAATTAATTTCTGGGGTTTAGATAGATAGCAGATATTCTGTTCTTTAAGTTGTCAAACCTGCGTTTCTTTCGCCAACCCTGAACTCAAGAACACAAAGTAATACAAAGAAATGTTTAATTTTCTAGAGAAACATGGCCATATAATGAATCTTCTTGTCAATATGTGGAAAATAGGGTATATTTCAGGTGCTTCCACTTGAGTTTGGAAGACCAGATGGCAGCACATGTTTTTGAAAATATGACTAACATTTCAGGGGAATGTGATTCCAGTTTTCAAGTTCTACTGTTAGAACCTGTTGCAAGCTGGTGGTAAAACTCCTCTTTTGGCCTCCCAAATAGTGGCCCTACCTACAGTACAAAACATTCCTAGTTCTATCATCTTGGCATTAATTATCCTAATCTCTTTTCTAATGTTCAAGCTGTTAATTTAACCACGTTGTCTAAACTTGCATTGGAAATGGGGCTGGATTTGTTGCCTTGCATGTGCAGACAGAAAAGCTGAAGGTAGCTTATCAAAATAAGTATAAGATAACAGAACTCTGGGCTGGCAGGGAAAAAAAAAGGAAAAAGAAATCAGAGGTTTTTTTGTGAGCTTTTTTTCCCCCTAAAATTGAAGAATTCTGAGTTTATCTGAAGCTGGCTTTAAAAACAGGTGGAGCTTCAAGAAATCTACCTTCCTGAATACTTTCTGTAATATAGAAAAAGGTAATTTCTTAGCTCTGTCTGTAGAGATTTAAACACAGACCACTGAGCTGTGAGCAGGAGTTATGAATGTCAGATTCACACATATCTTACTCTTCCTTTTATGGACCATGAAAATTGTTCCTGTCCATATTGAATTTTCATACAAATGCCACTTTGCACCCAGAAGTTTTGTAAGCATCAGTGAGTTCAATTAATCTCTTAATTGGCTAAGATCGCCAATGCAATGCAGAGAGAGTACCTTAAACTACACTAATCTGGTGAAGCTCCATAAAAATCCTAGTGAACAGGTGATTGTCACTAGATTTGTTATAAGAAATTGTGTGGGCCAGGCCACCTCAGCAGATGTGCCAGTGTCTGTGCGGGCTGCTGAGTGACCTGTCCCCTCTTTTCAGAAGGTAACGTATTACCTCTGACACAACTGTCTTCATATTTTTATACTGACAATTCAACATATTGACCAAGCTTTAATCTAGCGAACTATTGGCTTTTTGGTAGTGGGACTTGTGAGTGGTAATTGCACAACTGAGGAATTTAGTGTGTGAGAGTGCAAGGGGTCAGACTGGATGGGTGCGATGGTCTGTTCTGGCCCAAGATGGTGTAAACTGGCAGGAGAATGTGGCCCTCCCCTCTGCTTGTTTGACAATAAAAGAGAGGTACCATATAAATAATAGTTGGTTCTAGTAATTGCACATAAAATATATGAAATGTGCACCTATAGTACAGGGTAAATAGTGGCTTCTATCAGTAATTTTTCATAATATGAATTCACATGGAACTGCCTTTTGTTGTATGTTATACAGAATACATTTTCTGCCAAAAACATTGAGCAAAAAATACTTGAGGATAGGAAGGAGATCTTAATGTTAAAAACCCTTGTGTCATCCCGTTTCCCCTGCACTTTTTTTCTCCCTCTGTTTGAGAAGAAGTGCTCAGGACCTGCCGTAACGGTCCATGTCCTAGCAGGGCTTTTTGAACACGGGTTTTCGCTCCTTCTGCGCGCTCCTCGCTTGGCTGCCATTCCATCTGACTCCAAAAGAAGCTAGTACAAATTAAAGAAAGAATGCAGCCCTAACGCCTACACCCAGAAGCTTTCAAAACAGCAGGCTGCTACACCTGTGGGGATAGAACAAGTGTATCAGTGTCCTGGGCTCTGCCCTGGCTCGTCTGCCTTTGTTAGCTGGAATGTGCCGATGAAACAATCAGGTGCAGTAGGCGCGTGGCAGCCTGCTTAAAAAACGATTCTTTGGAGACAGGGAGTGGGCTGTGAATCATGCATCCACATAATCTGATGATAACAATTTTAAATGTGGTGATTAGTGTATAATGGAAAGTATTGTGCTATTTGGTATGATTTGTCTGCCACTGCACTACCCAGTGTTTAAAAGGTCCCATCGTCTATGCAAAACTTGATTGATTCATTCTAGTAGCAAAAGAATAAGACAACTTTAGGAGTGTTTAGGTACTTACATCTTCCTCACTCACACAGCACATGCATGTATACATACACAGGTGATTACCTTTTGGCTCACTGTCCCAGCCTAAAAGCATGGACATGCTCCTGGTCAGCTCACAAAGCAGGATACCTCACCGCGGAGCTTCCAGGCTCAGTTGTGAACTCCAAGTACAGGCAAAACCAGCCTTCAGGTGCTATGCAGGCGTCTAGAAGTGCAAAATGCTGTTGAGAATACCAACCTAGAAATTAAGATGCATCCAGCTGTTCAGCTTGACAAACTTGGCCAGCAAGATGCAACTTTAGTACTGGTGCTTTGCTTCAGTTACCTTTTGTGAGACTACAGCTCCAAGTATACAGCTGTCCCCTTTAAATACTGAGAGAACACAAGTAATCATTGAGGGGTATTGGTGTTAAGAACATTAAAAATAGAGTGGAAATCTCTGGGGTTTGATAGGAAAATTGTGAGGCAGAAAGGCTGTGTTTCAATTATGCCAGTGATTGAAATGCACAATTAAGTTTTTTCACTTTGGGACTAGACATGTGTCATGTTTGCTTTTGGTGAGATTCATTTTGGCCGTCTCTTGTAGCATCAACTTTCCATTTCAGGTTTTAGCTCACTGGGCATTTATAATCCAAATAGATCCAGGGCAAATACCTGTTGACAGGGAAGAAAAACAAAGGAAGCAAACAAAAATAGAGAAGAAAAGCCATGGCAAAGCCAGGTGCCCTCATGAAGTCCTCTGACAAGATGAATCATGATTTCAGAGAATTAATAACTGTAGACAGCATTGTAAGTTTTTCCTTTTCCAAATCACTGAACCTGTATATGTCCTTCCCATGAATACATAACAAATATGATCAGGAAGTGAATTAATAAATCATTTGGCTTCTATTTAGTCATATACAGGAGTTCATAAAGAATACCTATTTTTCACATAGCTTTAGCGCCAGATGTAGTTCTTGCTTTGGCCAAGGTGTCAATCATGTACGAATGACATGCACAGGAAACCCAAAAATGCAGTTATTTTGGATATAATGAAAAGATACATAAAATACAAAAAATGAGCGCCATTTGTGCCTATAAATTTCATCTCAGTTTTAACCTTGAACAATGCAAGCTAGGGTGGAGGATCTCCATCCAGCATTGACATCCTGCTTCTCTTTGACTGAGGGATGTAGCACAAAGATTTTTCCATAATAAGGGTTTAGATACCCCACTGAAGTGGCTGCCGGGATACTCATATGAACCAGATGAAAACTGTAATCAGGTTTGGAACACCAATGGCCACCTCTTATACAAGTCAGCTGGATTGTAGACAGAATTGTTTCCTGGAAGCATTTGCAATGAAGTAANCACACTCCCCCCCTTCCAAAAAAAAAAAAAAGGGGAAAAAAGGTAGAGACTGTGTAAAAAGGGCAGCTATTGTTGGCAATGGAAAAGCTTCTAGACTCCACCTGCCTTGCTTGTGCCAGTATCTTTAAGTACCACCTTCGCTGACATACTGAATTCATATTGCTGTCAAACCTGAGTATTAGGTGGATAGATATGCAAGCCCACACTAGCAGCCAGAACATTTAGGGGAAGTGTCAACAATTTTCTGCAAACACTGTATGTGGTATCTTGCTGTGAGTTTGCTCAGGAGCAATGCACAGTGTGAAGCAATGTACTTGTATTTTACAAGCTGCACGTTGTGTGCCAGTCAACTGCACTGCCCGGCAATGGAAAAAATTATATTGATGGGGGATCTCTGACAGCTGAGGATCAGACTGCCGAGCCTGATGCCAAAAAATAATAAATGCACGTGTTGGGAAATCTCCCTGGATAACCGAGGTTACCCTCTGACCTAAATGACAGAAAAGCAAGAGAATAAATTCTTCTACACACTAGTCTCTAAATCCCCAGACCTCACTGCACTGTAATAAACCTGACCTGATATTGCCCACAGTGCTGGAGATTCTGTTACCTACTGAACGTGAGGCTGCAGTTGCACAAGCATTTCAAGCAAGTGCAGTCTGCTGCTGGAAGGAGCAAAGCTGCAGCGCCACAGCGGCATGCTAGAGCAGGGTCTGGGGCATGGTTGCTCGGTTTTGGAGGAGCCCTGAAACCAGTAACCAGGGCTATTTAACATGGCTCAGCCCTGCTTTGTTCATTGGGGTGTGAGCTGCAGGCCTGGGAGGGTGAAGGTTATGTGTCAGGAGGTGGCTTTGATGAGAAACTTTGCTGCTGAGGGCTTGTGAGTGGGACAGAGCACAAAGGGGAGTGTTGTGAAGTGAGGTGGGAGTTAACCTCTATTTGGGACTTAGCAGGAAAGGTAAGGTGGGGCAACATTGTGATGGGCTTTGAAGATAAGGCCAAGAAATTTGTGCTGCATACTATGAAAAAGGGGAAGGGCTTACACCAAAGGTAGCACATAGCCATCAGTAGAAAAGAAAAGGTTAGCAGCAACATTTTGATTATCTCAGGGGGGACCCTTTTATGGCTGTTAATAGCAGAGCAGAGAGGATTACACAAATCTGATGTAAGTTGTCCAAGCCTTGGACAAGAGCTCTGCCCTCAGAGTTGGGTCTGGAAATCCTTGTCAGTTATGCTTAGCTGGCATTGTAAACATGCAAGGATAGACTTGTTTCTTAGCCTGGGGAACTTAAACAGATATACAAAAACCCTGACAGCTTTTAAGTGTGGCTCTCCTGTTTGTACTAATCACTGCAGCCCACTCTTACTGTTTCAAACCTAATAAAATGAGGAAATGAAAATGAAAACTAGCTCTGGCCTATGACTATCTTATCTCCTTGTCAGCTACAAGGGCAATCTAGTATTTTAAAACAATGCTACTTGCTTACAAAGCCCCTTTTTATTAATGGAACTGGAGAATCTCTCTCAGATCACAGATGTTAACCCCTTCAAAGTAATGTGAGTAAAGTCAGCTGCTTGTGATGTTGCACAGCTCTCTCAGCTGGACAAAACCATACATCCTAATTCCAGGGTTCAGTTAAGCCCAAAGAATGGAAATAAGTGTACATACGTTTCAAACTCTTCTCTGACCACTCTGCGTCATTGTTGTTCTCCAGGGTAGAAAACCATCCACAGAACAGTGGCATTTTTTTTTCCCATTTAATAACAGTAGTACTACTAACAATACTTCTCTTCTATAATATAAAATAGCCATCACAAGGGAAATTAAGATGATACTGCTTTTTCATTTGGAAGCAATGGATTTTAATTCCATTAAAATAACTGAAACAATTACAGTCCTCTCCCTACAGATATTCTTGCTAAAAATGCGGTGGAATACATCATGTTGCAGTCTTAAAGCATTCTTTTGATGAAGCCACAGAAATGCCACTAGCAACCTATGTAAAAAAACTCACATACAGATTTTCCAATAAAATTTTCTCAGAGATAAGAGTTATCTAATATTTGTGGCAGTATACAGGGTATGTAATGAATTAATAAATCTAAAATGCTATAGAGAAACATATTTATATTGACCCAACTTATTTTTTATGGTAAAACCTCCTTAAATTTTGCACTACTACCATACCATGCCAACTAGCACCAACAGGTATGTAAGCTAAGGTAGGAAAATAAATTCTTTTTTTGTGGGTCATCGCAGCTTGTGCTGGGGTAACTGGAATGCAAGGATCATGCTGAGAAATCCCATAATAAACAAGCTTGAATAGAGGGATTGCAGTTAAGTATAGCAAGAAAATTCTCAATAAATTCAGACCTTAGGGAAATTTTTGAATAAGTCAAACTTCACTGGGTCTGTGGTGATGGGACAAGGAATACAAAAATGTCCAAACATTATATATTGTCTAATTTGTGCAGGCCTGGCCTGCTCCCAAGTAAAACCTGCCTCCCTAAGTTGCTGAGGCTTGAGAAATAAAAGAGGTATGTGGTGGGCAGATCAGTATTGTCCATGACAGAGTCAAAGAAACAGCCTGAGTGAACAGGGGTCCTGATTAGATGCCCCGTTTTCCAGATTTACCTGTGGTAGCATGCAAGAGACCCCCTCCCTTTCTGGAGATGACTGCAGTTCTGAGATCCTCTTTCCCTGACCTCTCTCTTAGCCACTGCAGCAGGTCCCTAGTGAGGTGCTGGCTGAGGTGTGTATACTCAGAACCAGCTGCAGACCCGCAGCTCTGCCCCCTTTCCCTCTCTGGGGGAGGCAGAGCTGCTCCCGTGGAGGAAAAGTGGCAGCTCAAATGTGAGGCACCAAAGGCTGGGGCACCTCAATGCATCTCCTGAACCACCTGCTGGCAAACGCAAACACCCCTTCCTCACATCAGAAATAAAACAGATTGAATTGCTTTCCTGTCTTTGGAGTTCAAACATGTTGTTTTGAACAATATAATGTAAGAAAAATACTGGCACTGTTTGTTTTTTTTTTTAATAGTTTATCTGCCTCAACAGAAATATTATTTGCAGGTGTCTGTGCAGCCCAAGACACCATGGAAGAACTTCAGCATTGTAGCTGAAGAAAGACTTGTGGCCTACTAAAAAAGAATAGAAAACTGAAATATATTCTTCTCTTCCCTCATGCCAGCCCATTGTTGAAGCACTGTGACAGTAACAGTCAGGAGGGGCACTCTTGAATCACTTAATGCTGGTATATGACTACCCTGTATGGTATTTCTTTTGTTGGGCATAGTGTATTTGAATGCCATATTTTCCTCTTGAAATGCTTTTATGACTTTTTTTTTCCCCTCTTCTTGTTCTGGTTATTTTCCTCTGGGCTTTTTTACCCACCCTCCCA
>WBMY01010496.1:19458-32368 GCA_013397315.1 Donacobius atricapilla | reverse complement strand
GAATGGTATTCCCCAGTTTAGTGCTCCTACAGAACGACCTCAGACCATGGTCCCACTTTCACATTCCCCCTCCTCCCCCTGTGATGGACTGGAGACTAGAATTTGAGGCACAAAAAGGTAAAGATCATGGGTTGAGATAAGAACAATTTACCAAAACCCAGCAATGAAATAAGAAAAGAAACAGTAGCAGCAACAATATTAATAACAGTGTGCAAGATAGGAGAACAATTCACTTGAAATTGCTCACCATGTGGTACCCGGCGCCAGTCAACTGCACATTCCAGCAAACCTGAAAGACACTACTGCCCTCTTTTGCTTATTAATGTGATTAGCAAAGGGATCAGAACAAAACAATCACTTATTTAGAGATAAGCTTATTTATTAGATGAATGATAAGCAAACAACAGGAATAAGCAACATGGATAATAAGCAGATAACAGAAATAAGCATAGAAAGGCAATGCGTCAAATCATTACTAAAGACTACAGCTAGTGATTAAGAAAAGATACATCACCAGTTATCCTAATAGGTTACCATCATCGTAGTCCGTACTTCAGCAAAGGACCAAAGACACTCTCCTACTAATTGGGAAATCCTACCTAGTGCATCTGCTCATAGGTGAAGCTTCTGATCCTGCTACAAAGGGCTTTGACTTTTATATTGTTACTTGTATAAGGGTATGTGACCAGATGTTTATTTTGGAACTTTTTGGTCTGGCATACCCGTCCACACACGAGGCACCTGGGCATGTCAAGAATAAAGCCCCTGTTTTCCTAAAACTACATATGTTGTTTTGAAAAGATACTGTCTCAGTTTCGAGACAAATTCTAGGAGAAAAAAACACTCTAGAATGAGTGTTTTTCTTTAAAGAGAGACGGCTTCAGTAACTCCCCTTTCTTCTGCCAATTAAAGAAATGGATACCAGGGGATGACAGTGAAAAAAAAATACTGTTTAGTAACAAAAAAACCAAAAAAAAAACCCACCCAAAAAACCCCACAACAGTGTCCTCAAGGCACAGAAAATGAAAGGAAAAGGAAAAGAAATTTGTACCTTACACCCCATCCCCACCTCGCCGCATGTCTGAAAGGCAAAAATGGCGACTGCCCTTCTTTGTCCATGGGGATGGGAAGAGAAAAGAGTTCACAGCAGCTAGGAACCTGTTGGATATCTGTCATGGGTCTTCTCCCTGCAGCGGCCAAAGTCAGGCCATTTTAATATCCTTTCTCATGTCGGTTCAGCTCCTCCAGGGTCTTGGGTTTGGGGATCCCCAGACAGGCCAAAAAAAAAGAAAAAACTAAAAAAAAACCAAAACTGAAACAGTTAAAAGAAAAAAAAAACCACAAATANACAGTTAAAAGAAAAAAAAAACAACAAATCACCGCAGGGCTAGGGGAAACGTGATAAACAAGACTCACTCTGTTAAAATTTAAAAGTTTAATAAGGGATAAAAGGGTCAGTAAACAGCGCTGGGTGCTTGGCAAATTGCTAGTGGCACATCAGTTAGCTATAACAACTTTCCTTATTTACTTTTTCATTGCATTGCNAATCCAGCGGGTTAAGGGCCCCTGTGCTATCCCGGGTTATATCCAGGTGGGAATGCTTGGCTCCTCCCCATGGGAGGAACATCCCACAATGGAATGATGTAATTTTATGAGTCATGCAATGGGTCCTTGATTGTCCATTAAATGGAGATAACTCCCGGAGGGAATTACCTATGAGTCATACAGCAGAGCATTAATGGGCCCATTAACAGAAGATAGTCCGGAGGGTGGGGACAAGGGAAACACTGCCCCACCTGGTTTCAACAGCTCATGAAGATGGTGATAGAATACATACCTTGGGCATATTTTACATTGTAACCTAGGACATATATATATAAGCTACACATGGCCAGTACATTGGCCACAAAAGATGAGAAATTATACTGTATCGAAAACAGGTAAAAAGTGATTACAAAGTGTACTACATCAAAACTGTTGGGATTAATAATAATTTGCAAAAGCAAATACATAATTGTGAAAGCCAACAACTACAGTTATTTATAACAGAAGGGAAAAAACCATGTTGCTTCACACTTGCAAAAAAAACCCCAAACAAATCCAACAAAAGGAACACTGTAGTGTCCCGGTCCATGCTGTTCAGAACACATGGAGAGAGAGAGAGCTTGAACAGAGCCCACGCAGGAGCCCAAGGCTCCCTGCCCCACTCCTTGGGTCCATCTTAAAGCTACAGCACTTGTTTTCTGGGCATAAAGTAGACAGGGAATAAAGCATCATCATAAAATCACCTCAAGAAAGGTACATACATTTGGAAGTTCACACCGTAGTCAACTTTGGTTCAGGCTCCTCATAGGGCCTACCACATCATTCAGTCCTTTGACCTCTGTGTGAACTTCAAGTTTATGAATATGGCATAGAGGTGCTATCAATCCATTTTAATTTATATCAAATAAAGCAATTAAACATTGTCATTAGTACAATTATAATAAACACAATTAAGATAGGGTGTGCCAATACATCTAATGCCTTGGTGGCAGTGGGTGAATATCCAGGAAAAAAATGATGGGCCATTTCACATTTGATTTGGCTAGACAGTGATAGCAGTTTGTCTTCTACTATTATAGTATGCATTTGACATTCCACTAGAGTTTTATTTCGTATTGACAAATGTTTTTGCATATATTCTGAGGCCTGTAACAAGGTTTTAAGTTTATGTAACAATATACATATGGAAATGTTTAGATATTTGGGGTGCCAGTACATAGTTACTTGCTCATTTATGTCAGGCCAACATAGATATGTCCAATTATGCCAAATTAGATGTGTAACATTTTCTAAACACCCTGAAAAAGGAGCAGTTAAATTATACATTTGCATAGTTTGTTCATCATTTATGACAATACATATTTGTTGCAGTCCTATTACAATAAACATCTGGAAAGAAGGTAATATTGCCCATTTACAAATATTAATTGAATGTTCTAGTAAACAAGGTTGGTATAGTTGTGATCCCTGTCCACAAAGAACACCATTCGACACTCTGTTACATAAATCTAGATTATGAATTCTATGTTGTTTGTCAATATACATTCCAGTGAAACTTGGTAACCAATATTCAGGCATAAAAGGAGAGTTTTCTCCAAAGATTACAAGCGTTACGAAAAATTTGCACATCATTTGGACATTACTAATGTTATAATGAATTACTTGTCTGGTACAGTATAAATCAGTACATTTTACAGTTTGTGGTGTCAGTTGTACCCAGTGTTTTGTTAGAATATGTTTAAAATATTGATCGCCAAAGCAGTTCATTACTACATATTAGATCACTTTGTGGCTTGTTTTTCGGCATAAGAACATAAAATGATTGCAATGTACATTCAGACCAATTCATGGTCTAGTTAACAAGGTGGTGTTAGGTCATAGTTTGGACTCGATGATCTAATAGGTCTTTTCCAACTTAATTCATTCTGTGATTCTGTGATTCTGTTGTTATAGATGGGTAATACAGTGGTTGACTCTTGCAATTAAGGGATGAATATTATGTGTATGTCAAAAGAAGTTTTATTGATGTATAGTTAGGTTATTGTGATTTGTTGTTTAGATGTCCTCTGTTCTCCCCATAGTCCCCTTTCCCCCTCTGTATGGTTGCCAAAAGACAGCCTTGGTAGGCAGGACATGTGGAAGGAGGGCGTGTACCTGTGCCCCTTGCATAGGGCATTTGGGATGAGGGAAGGCTTGTTACTAGGAGGAGCAGCATGACAACACCTGACCTCCAATCAAGTTGCAAGAAAGTAGCCTACAGCAATAAACAGCAAAGAAGAGTTGGCTGACAGATGTTGGGAGGGGCTAGGGTTACCTGATGCAACACCAAGGGTTTAAAAGGCAGAACAGACATTTTGTGGACGAGCACATGGCGGTTTAGTTCCATGCTCCCAACACTGTAATTTTTCCTTATTCAGTCCTTTGTTGTATTTCATTAAGGTTTAATAAACCTTGAAAATTTTAAAAGTGAGCATCATTTCTCACACTGTGATTCTGTGTAAGATTTTGATCAGCTTGAAACTGCTCTCATTCTGTCCAATTGAACTTTAAAAATTCAGTATCATAATGTTTGTCTTGAATGTGGTAGGCATTCCCTTAGCTTTCAACTGGAAATTTTGCCCCACATCATATCCAGTACGTCTCAATTTGTTTTTCATAGCCTCGATATCAACAGAATTTGCAAAGCCTACTTCAGTTCCTACTCCTCCTAAAATGGTATTATGTACCAGGCTCGGTTTTGGCTACACTTTGGTAATTTAGGAAAAGTAATGTTAAAATGAATCATATGTTTTTGAATACTGATGAGTTACATCTATACAAGTGGCTGGTACTCCATGTAACTGATGAATTGCAACATTGGGATCTCAACACAGAATTCCTATTTGGTCTCCCCATACTGATCGATTTTGAATGGGAGTCCCATTAATGCACTGTATAACAGTTCCTTCTGTCTTTGGGGAGTCAGATAAGGTATCCCATGATCATTCGTGATAAAAATTGTCACTATCTTTAAGCGTGCATTCTTAAAGGCTGGCCAAGAAGTCCCTCTTCTCCCCTCCCTTGCCCCCAGCAGTTCGAGAGATATCGCACAAGAGGTGTAGGCTCTGCCAAGATTTTGAGTGGGAGTGGGGCCGGGCTGCTACCCTTCTTTCTGTTCGGCGATCAGGGAGAGCGGTCGTGCATGTTGAAGAGGGTGTGTGCCAGGCCCCGGGATATTGCTAAGCTGCGATTTTCGGCACTGCGATCAAAACCTGCCTGTTTTCTTCCCTTCTCCCCTGCCACTTGGGAGCCCAGAGCCACCGCATGGGGTGCCACCTGAAGCGCAGTCTTCATTGGATCTCTTTCTGCGCAGTAGCTCAAGCATTGCAATCTAGCCCTGCCTACCTTCCCAGTGTCTGCCGGCTGCCGTTGACGGTGCCGAAGACTGATTGCTGCTTGAGTGAGTGCCTGGGGGAGTCGCCCTTCCCCCCTTTGATTTGCATAAAATTGATAAGATCACGGACAAAGACCCTCTAACTAGTTAAAATTAGATAGTGGTATGTTTTATTTCGACATCGGGTGGCACGGGAGTAGCCTCCTAAAGGCATGCGCACAAATCACAAAGTTCTAGCCCTCTATTTATTTACAAAAGTCTTACATACTCAAAAAGGCTTATACATATGCATAATCTTCGCACCGCCTATCCTCACTTCATATTAAAATGAGCCCAAAGTCCTTTACACCTGCTCAATTCTTCTCTCAAATTGGGTCAGTGGTCTTGAAGGATGAAGTCAGAGACGTCTTCCTGGCAGTGACCTTTTTACCTTTATCTTACTGGAAGGCTTATGTGACCTCTTGGCATAGTCCAAGCTCTCCTACTTGATTCCAATTAGTTTCTGTGTCCAGGTGCAGTCACAGTTTCATTTATTATCACAATAGTCCATCTACCTTATTTCCTTCTACAAACACAACTACAATAAGCAAGTAATACATTACCTATGCTCTAGCTTAAGTATCTAATAATTATTAACTCTTCTACTTCATCTCTACTCTTAAATCCTAATCAATATAAATTGCTTCTATCCCTTAGCTAACATCTTAACTCTTTAAATTCTTGACTCACCTTCCCCCCCCGCTGGCTTCGAGGGAGCTACTGCACCCTTTGCCTCATCATAGCCTACAGCGTCCCCTGTCGACTGTGATCATAACTACACCAAAGGGAAACGTGGTGCTTAGTGGGTGGGAAACATCTGTTACTGTGTTGTTGGTTTTTTTCTGTTATATATATTCTAGTAAAAAACTTTTTCCTTTTGCTATATTTTTGCCTGGAAGCCCTGTAATTTCAAAGTTACAATAATTTGGAGGGAAAGGTCATCTTTCCATTCCAGGAAAGTTCCTGCCTTCCTTGAGAGATATTTGTCTTTTAAACCAAAACACCTTGTTGTACAGGAAAAGGGAAGATGATGCATTAATTTGAGTATTGTTACTATCATACAGTCATAAAACTTTTTCCTATTCTTGGAGACTGTCTAAGCCACAACTAGAGCTATACAGCATTTAAGGATTACATTGGATGTTATGGTTATATTTGTATTTGAAAGGCATAGAGCATACAGCCATTCAAAAGGATGCTGAGGATCCTGGACTCTCTGCAAAGTGCAATTTTTGGAAAAGTTAATGCAACTATGTTGACACACTTAATTTGCTTTGCAGGTGAAATCATCCTGTCTCCATTCTTTAGTAGAGCTTATCCATCCCCAGGTCATAGACTCACACAATGCCTTCTCATCTGAAGATACAGCTCCTGGGGTAAAGGCACTTCCCAAATGGACCATGGTGATAAAGAGGAACATCCATCCTGGCAGGTTCTATAAAGGAGAAACTCAACACATCCAATTATTCTCATAAATAACATTTCTGTGGGGAAAGATAATCCCATATTTCTTGTCCTGCTTTCATAATAAGAATGGTATTATCTTTTCCTACTGCTATTCAGCAGGTTCAGGGGATCCATTTTTTCCTTGGGGCCACACTTTAGCTCCATTATTAAGAGTTACTTGATCCAAATCCTCTATCACCTCATACTGTAATTATTTGAGTTGAATCCCTTTTTGGATTTGTGCTTTCAAAAGTGATAATATCAAAAGCTGGGCTAAACGGTCCTTATGACTAAATCTTGGTTCCCATGATTAATCAAAATGCCTTTTATTTCTCCCTGAGAATCGGCATCAATGATTACCTCCAGTACATGAATTTCTTTCATTGCTAAACTGGATGGTGGGGCAATTAATCCAAAATGTTCCAAGGGAATTTGAATCCCAATGCCAGTGCCAACAATCTTCGTTTCAACCTTGATTAATTAAAGTTAATGCATGTAAGCCTAGTCCTGCTGCCTCAGGAGTAGCCCGGTAAGGTGCTAATGCTCCTGGGGTAATTTCCCAGTTCATAATTGTTTCAGTTACTGTCAAGGGTTTAATTTGCAAATTAGGAGTAGTTAGTTGCATCAATGGTGTTTCAGCTTCACCAATTGGTCTATTATTTAATATAGGCAACGCTTCTGTTAGATTTACTTTCCAAGTTTTCATTTGTCCCTTTCCCAATTTATGCAATTGTTCTTTCAAAAGCCCATTCATTTGTTTTACTAGTCCAGTTGCTTGCAGGTAATAGGGAATATGGAAAATCCATTGCATATTTTGTTGTTCAGCAAATTGCTGCACTTGTTTATTTTTGAAATGGACCTATTATTGGTTTGAATCTGTAAAGGAATCCTTTAATATAGGATGAATAAGCCTAAAGTTTGAATAGTACTATGCTGGGTAGCTCTCTTACATGTGTAAGCTATTAAATACCCAGAGTATGTATCTACAGCTGCACAGATAAGTCGACACCCACAGTCTTGAGGTAACAGTCCTATATAATTAATTTGCCATATCTGCCCAAGTAATTTGCTCAATTTGTCTAATTAGATGTGGAACTGGCCACTTATGAGTATGCTGACAAACTGGGCAGCTAGCTAGGGTAGTTTTTACCACATTGAGTAAAATAGCTATTCCGTGGTCTTGGGCCCACCTGTAAGCAGCTTTTTCTCCAAGATGTCCACGTTTCTGGTGTACCCATTTGGCCAAACCCGCATGAGATTCTTCTTGAGGGAACTCCAATCCTGCTTGGGATATTGTTGCTCAGTTGTCTGCAACAGAATTGAATAGTTGTTCTAATGTATCTGCATTACAATGTGCATCTACATGAAACACAGTGACTTGAGTTTATTAAACTAGCTTCCATATGCTCATCCATAATTCTTTTCCCCAAACTTCTTTTGCATAAAATTTCGAATCCTTGGCTAACCAAGTGGGTATCCAGATAGCTAATCCTTGAGCTACTGACCAAGAGTCAGTATATATGTGACATCTCCCAAAGGTATGCTGTTTAATTGTCATATATACTGCATATAATTCAGCATATTGGCTGCTTTTCCCTTCTCCAGCTGTTTCTAAAAATTTCTTGGATACTGGATTCTATGCAACTGCTTTCCAAAACCTTTTTCCACCTATATACTTTGCTGATCCATCTACAAGTCTTATATAATGAAAGCACACTGATACACTGTTGTAGTTTTTGAGCTCTGCAGGTGGTGTTTTTTTTCTTCTCTACCCTTTTTTCTCGTGTGAGTTCCCTTTTATTATTGTCTGTTACAGATAAACAATTGCCCTCTAATTGGACCCCAGAATCTCTGCTAATTTTGTAGCACAAAACATGCCTCGAGCATTCCATTCCTGTGGCTGTCTTCAGCCACAGTAAATCTCACACACATACAGTGGTTTCCACTGAAGTGATTTCTCACAGCACCCTCAGCAAACACACAGATTAGCAGAGCCCTAAGGGTCAACACTCTCTTCTAATCCTGGTTAAGATACCAGGTGTTTGGTGCCATTCCCACAATTTGCTACCTTTTCATGTAGAGTAGCTACTCTGTTTGCCCCTACTTTAGCACAGTCCTGTATATACCATTTCCATTTTATGATGCTAGATTCTTGTGCATGTCCAATTCAATGTGTTTTAGGAGAGCTCTTTACCCAATGCATAATTGGGATTTCTGAGTGTAAAAATACTTCACGCCCTATTGTCATTTGTTCTGTTTCGATTAATGCCCAATAACATGCAAACAACTCTTTTTCGAATGGAGTATAATTTTTCCCAGCCTCTGGGAGTTTTTGGTTACAGAATCCTAAAGGAACATTCCTTTTTCCCTGGTTCTGCCATAAACTCCAATTAGCATATAGCTCATTTACTGATACATGCAGTGTTATTGCTCCCTCCTCCAGAGGCCACAAATCTACTACCTTTTGGATTGCTTCTTTAGCGAACTCAAATGCTTGTTGTTGTTTATTGCCCCACTCAAACTCTTTTTTTCCTAGTAACTTGATACAAAGGAGCTAGAATTTGTCCTAAATGAGCAATATGTTGTCTCCAAAATCCAAGTAATCCAATAAATCTTTGTGCTTCATTCTTATTTTGACATATGGCAAAAACCATAATCTTCTGTCAGGCCTTAGGAGATATTTACCAATTGCCACAATGCCAATGAATTTGTAAAAATTTGATAGTTTGTGTTGGTCCCTGTATGTTGTTAGGATTAATTTTCCATGCTTTATTTCTCATATGTTCTACAAGTTTCTTCAAATTATCTTGCACATCTTTCCCACTTTTCCCTTGAATTAAAATATCATCAATATAATGAATTAATTATATTCCTTCTGAAAGGATAAACTCATCCAAATGTTTGGCTACTAGTCTGTGACATATAGTAGGGCTGTGTAGCCACCCCTGTGGTAGCCTTGTGGAAGTGTACTGCCTGCCTTGCCAAGTAAATGCAAATTTATCCCAATGCTCGTTGACTAAGGGGATGGTGAAAAAAGTGTTACCTAAATCAATGCCAGCACACCAGGTCCCCTCATGTTTCTGAATATTTTAATCAATATTATTGCATTGGGCACAGCTTCAGTCAAAGGTGGTGTATGCTTATTTAGTTCTCTCTGACACTGTCGTGGTTTGACACTAGCCGCTCACTCATCCTCCCCTGTTGCAACTGGGCAGAGGAGAGATAAAGGGTTCATGAGTTGAGATAAGGACCAGGAGAAAACACTCCAAGGGCAAAACAGGCNAGAGTGCAGTCCTCCAAGAACAGGCTGCTCCAAGCCTGGAAGCAGGGGGCCCCTCTCTCCACCAGGTCTCCTGCTGAATCACAGCCTCCTCCAGGTATCCACCCACTCCAGCATGGGCATCTCCCCTACAGGCTACGGGTGGATCTCTGCATCTCTCATGGAACTCCATGGGCTGCAGGGGGGCAGCCTGTTTCACCATGGTCATCACCATGGCCTGCAGAGGAATCTCGGCTCTGGTGTCTGGAGCACCTCCTCCCCTGCCTTCTTCACCGACCTTGGTGTCTCCGTGTTGTTTTCCTCACATTTTCTCACCTCCTCCTCTTCTCTAGCTGGAAATAAAACTGCGCACTACTTTTTTTTTTTATTTCTTCTTAAATACGTTATCACAGAGGCATTACCATCATCTCTAATTGGCCCAGCCTTGGCCAGAGGTATGTCCATCTTCAGAGCCAACAGGGATTGGCTCTGCTGGACACGGTGGAAGCTTCGAGCAGCTTCTCACAGAAGCAACCTCTGTGGCTTCCCGCTACCAAAAGCCAGGCTGTGCAAACCCACAGTCATTCACCATGACCCATCATTTTTCTTAACAGGCCATACAGGATTATTCCAAGATGTGGTGATGGGTTTTAACACACCTGCCTCAAGCAAATCTTTAACTGTTAACATTATTTCTTTCTGCCCTCCAGGAATGCAATACTACTTCAAAGAGACTAATTTTGTGGCTAGGGAATTTCTACTGGAGGCATTTTTACCTTTCCTACCAGAATAGGTCTCATACTAATGTATGGCTTGGTGCCAAATTGATACTGTCCATCTGGTACTTCTAGAGTTAAGTCCTTTAAGATATCAATTCCAATTATATACTCTGGGACGGGAACTGTCATCACTGAGTATTTTTGATGTAAATTGCCTATTTTAATTTCAATTTGTGTTCGTATAGCTTCAATTTGTTTACCTCCTTATTCAGTTATTAGAACCATTTGGCCCTTAAATCTTTTTGGATTCCCACAAATTAGGGAAGCGTCTGCTCAAGTATCCACAAGGGTTTTAACTGTTTGAGTAGATTGTTTTTTTCCAAACAATTTAAAGGCCGACATGGGGAGGCCAATCCTTTCTTGCCCATCCCTGTACTGGAGCTTGGCCTATTTCCTAATCTTGGTTATGAAATGCTTCTATTTCCTGCACTTCCTGTAAGGGGTACTGTTTTACGGAAAAAAGACTCCACAACTAAGAGTTGGAGAGTAGGTACGTATTTATTCAGCCGCGGGTTCAATGCAGGACAGCTCCCAAAGGCATGCGTACTCACTGCTCATTTGCTTTCTCTCTTATCCTCTAAAATGTTACATATGCATTAAGTTTCCCAATACATCTATGCAGATTCATTTCCTAGCTCTGCCTAGCCCCGCTTCGTATGCTAATTATCTTATGTCTTTTGGGGCTTGCGCAGTTAACCCCGGGGGTCATGCATGGGGTCGTATGGGATGAAGTAAGTTGTCTTCATCAAGGTTGAACTTTTCACCTTGCCTCCTTGCTCATACTCTCTGATCCCCTGGTCACAGTCCAAACCATAAGGCTGGTCTAATCTTGTTCTAGAGGTCTGAGGAGCCTTGTTATCTCAGTAGTATTGCAAATTTAGCATTCTTTTGTTTTGCTTCTGCAGGCAGTCCTTCTTATCACACATCCTTGCATTCTTTCATGATGCTTTTGCACTTACACCCTGTCTTCTCTTCGCAAGCAGCCAGCACAGTACATTTGCAAACGCAGTGAATATTAAACAATATGCATCATCTAAGTATCTATTTCTAATCAACCACCCTCTAATTTCTAACACCCTGTCTCAGTACAGCAAGTCAGTGTACAGATCCCAATCCTCCTTCCCCCTGGAACTTCTGACCCATCCATGGGGAACCTTCCACCAGGGTGGGTGGAATGTCCCATCAAGGTCCCAAAGGTGGAGCCAATGGATGAGGTGCATCTTTTGGGGCCCTAATTTTCAGTTGGGAGCTCTGTACTTTCTTATTTGGTTTATTCAGCCCATGCTGCTAGTAAATCCTCCACATTTCATTAGTGGGAGTTATTAGTGNTATTCTAAATCATATATTACAACACCCTCCTACTAACTGGTAAATCCTACCTAGCGCATCTGCTCATAGGTGAGGCTTCTTGAGGCTTCTTATCCCGATACAAAGTTGTTGGAGGCTAGGANGATACATCACCAGTTACCCTAATATATTACCATCATCCTGGTCGGTATTTCAGCTGGGGAGCCCTGTTGCAGCAAAGGACCAAAGACANTGTTGCCTAAGAGATGATAATGACCGGCACTTAAGAGACAAAATAAGAGGGCAAGGTGGAGGGAGGGGTGCAACTGGCTAATCTCTTGCGGGGGGGGGTCTCTCGGGAAGGGCAGAGATTTTGGCTGGGGCTAGGCTCAGCTCTTTGCTCGCTCTCGTGCTCTCGGATTGGAGGGGAACGGTTGAGTTGCTGCTACCACGGGTAGAATTCGCTGCCACTGTGGAGTCCAGCCCCTGTACTGCTTCTTCCTTACAGTGGGTGAGCCTTTGTTTGTAAGAGCGGATGTTGAACTTGGACCTTATTAACATCCGATCACACTAGAAAGGGCCCTCACCATCTAATCGGGTGCCCCTCAGGGGAAAAAAAACTGGGACCCCAAACCCCTCCCCCTTCCCTGAGGGCGCGTCTTCCAACTGTGTGCCCCAGCTGCTTGCAGACACCTGGCTGCCGCTGCCCAGCTCCATTGTTTTCTGCTGCTGCCTTGGGCTTTTTCTCTACATTTTAACCCAGCACCCTGTGCCTGCCAGGACACCCCGCGGCTGCTGGTACGGCTGCCGAGTTTCGGCTACATTTTGTTTTCTACTGTTATAAATGAACGAGCCAATTTGTTAATTTAAGAGAATTTATTCTATAATCAAAATAAAATAGTAAAAGCCGCAAGCAAAGAAAGACCAATCAACACCGAACCGGGCGATCGGAGTTGGGTGAGACTGGGAGGGACTCTCTCGCTCCACTCCACCGTGCCTCACAAAGGCAGCTATTCCAGGGTCCTTTTTTATACATTTTTCAGGCTTCGCGGGGTGCTGGGGAAGTTTTCTTGCTTTCTTTTGTTGATCTTATCTTCCTTTGCATATTGATACGTTTTGCTCCTTGTTGCCGGTGCTAGACGAAAATCCCCTGGAATGTCCTTCTTTGCAGACAAATATTCA
>WBMY01010492.1:96761-110361 GCA_013397315.1 Donacobius atricapilla | reverse complement strand
TGCAGGCTGAGGGAAGAGATCCTGTCCCTTTACTCTGCACCCGTGAGCCTTTGGCTGGACTACCTTGTCTGGTTCTGGGCTGTCTAGTTCAAGAAAGGCAGGGAACTTCTGGAGAGCATCCAAGGTTATTGGGGGACTGGAGCATCATCTCTTAAATGGAAAGGCTGAGGGAGCTGGCCCAGTTTAGCCTGAAGAAGAGATGACTAAACAGGGATCTTATCAATGTGTACAAATATCGTAAGGGCAGATGCCCAAGAGGATGGTACCAGGACTGTCTCCAGTGGTGTCCAGCGACAGGACAACGAGCACAAACTGAAATATAGTTTGAGGAATATGAAGACATACTGAATATGAGGAAAACCCTTTTTTTGAAGGTAACCTAGCACTGTAACAGGCGCCCAGAGATGTGAAGTGGTTTATTTTAAGCCTGCATGATCTTAATTCTGTGCAACTTTCCTTAGGTGAATCTTCTTTAACAGGTCCAGTTGGACTAGGTTGTCTCCAGAAATTCCTTTCAGCCTCAACCATTTTGTGATGCTGTGAATTTAGGAATTTGTCATTTTTATGATTGGAGCATTTACATACTCCCTACTAAAGTTACTAATGTAGTGGAATCATTGTCTGACGCTTTAGTTACACATTTGCTGATTCATTACTCTGTAACATTATTTCATAATAAACAGATTAAAAAATCACGCATCCAACACATTAGCATTTCAGCAATGGGGATATTTTCCCAATTATAAAGCTCTCAAAACTAGGTGTTCTTTATGGAAGAAGAGAGGAAAATTGATTTAGAATACTTCCATTTCCTTCTGTCACCAACTTGAAGCAATAAGTATCTTGCTTTTTTATCTTAGCCTTTTTAATTTGGTTGCACTTTATTTCACATGAATGTAAGCAACTTATGGCATTTCCAAAGAGTGAAACAAGCTTTCCAATATAGTTCTGGCAAAGCACTGACCTGCAAAACCCTTGGCATTTCATTCCTTGTTCTCTCCTGAGTAGAAGTTGCCAATCATTCAGAGCAATGCCAAATTGTGTAGTGCTTTTGTGATGTGAAAAAGGATCTATTAAATGCTGGTGGGAGACTACCCAGCTGATTTATTTCATTTCAGTTGCAAACAAAGTAAATGAAGTCACCAGGCATAAATCTAATTTTTCTCAAAAACAAAAAGCTACTTCAGTCATATTTTGCTTGCAGCTAGTGAATTTTCTGGTTTTTGTAACCAGTCTGGTACAAATAAAAATTGCTTCATTTTTTTCCTGTTTTGTGCTTAAAGAAACTAAAGGAGAAAAGAAAAGAAAAAAAAAAGTTGAAAGATCTTTTCTGCGATTAACCAAAAAAGACAAAAATGAATGAATGCCAAATCTTGACAGTTAGACTTAGAAAAGAAAAAGCAGTGCTGACTTTCTGGGAAATTAAAATATCTAAGAACGGACATACAGTGGAAAATGAGAAACTTGAGGTGGAACGTGACATTGACAAATCTCTTAGTCTCATTTATGGATGAAAAGGAAAACTTGAGCTGAGTTAGAAGAATGCAATCTAATTTCCATAGAGGAGAATAAATGGTGAATTAGAGATGGAAAACTTTCAGTGTATCAGGATTGAGTTTGCCTGTCATGACCATGAAAACCAAAGTGGAGAAAGAAAGAGGGTTGGAATGCATGCTTTAAGGTTGTTATGTCAGAGGAGTCTATCTACAGGGATAATAGCCAACAAATTATAGACAAAAATATATATGCATGCATCAAAGTATCTTAAAGGTTATGAACCCTTTCTGTGTAAAAGACCTATAACTTTAAATCATCTTGAAACAGCTAGCTGAGAGCCTGTTACTTTTGAAAATTCACCTCTGAATAAAATTTCTTTTTCTTTCAGAGGTAATTAATGTAGCAGTCAGACAACACTGTACATGAAAGTATGACAACTCTACTAGCTACATACTCGGATATAGTCTTCTGACCTCTAACTTCAAAACCTATCTAAAACCTTGGGGTTTATTCCCATTTAAGTTAGGTAACATGCCTTGGGCAATATCCAAACTTTCATTTTACCTATCTCTTCAGTTGTTTAGATGGTAAAAACTAGCTCTTTGTCATGTTTTAGATTACAGAAGTGTAGAGTGGGGGCATAATGGGTAATGGGAGTTCACAAGCCTTTAGTATTGATGTTGCGACTCTCGCATTAGTGGTGCCAGTATTCCATTTTTTTTTGAAAAAATAGTATATTATGAAGAATATTCTTGAATAATACTACTTCACAGACCATTTCCTAGTGAAATGTAGTAGCCAATTCATGCAATACTCAGTTGGATGAAGAAGAAAATTGTTTGGGATAAATATACAGTACTTATCTGTCAAAGTCCTGGCTTATCCAAACATGTTTTGAGGGACAAAATATGTAGATCCAGTACATACATGCTTTATGTTTAAAAATACAGAGAGGTATACAGCTGGTGACAGGACAGACTGTCCTCAGTTGCGGGCAGAACATCCTCTTATTCCACTGAAGTGCAAACGGTGAGCAAAAACCTTCCTTGACATTATCCAATGTGTGAGGTGGTTGGTCAGCAGAAACACATCTGGCCAGGATGCATCGTTATTCACTATTTTTTTTATTCTTACTAACATTTTGCTTTAACAATGAGAAAGAAACTGGGAAAATGTCTCACTTCTGAGCCTGGCTCATGCTGAAAATGCCTTTTCAGGTCCATTCCTTTGCCCTTGAAGTCAGAAAAGCATTCCAGGAGGTTTAGATGTGGTTGACTAGCACAAGCAGAAAGAGATGAGTTGAGTTGCCTTCCTAGCATGGCACAGAGCATGGTAACAGATTTCCAAAATAAAGATAGGGTGTATTTAAGGAATACAGATTCCTTAAATCCCATACAGTACCTTGGATATATATTCCCAAAGGTGTTGTCTTGTGTCGATATTATTTGACACTAAAATAAGGAGGTACCTTGTTGGCAGAAATTTCTATCAGTCCATCTGTGTTCCTTTTGCTCTACTTTAGCTGAAAAGTTCAAAGTTTTTGTGTGCTACTGGTGTGTCAATTTGAAAATAGTTTTCTGATGTTGATGCTAGCACTGCTTCAGCACAAAATGAGAGTTCATACTGGTGCCGAATGTCCTGTTATTGCTAAGGAAACCTTTTCTAGGCTATCACTGAAATTTTCCAATTAGTGATATATTTGTTTAGAATGAAAAAAAAATAGATGAAAAAGCTGAAAAATGCAGCTAACTTATGAGGTGATTATTAATTCAAACTATAGTATAGGGAATATAATAATAAACAAGGGACATATTGCTTGTTCTTAAATGGAAACTAGCCCTAAAGTAATTTATGGTGTGGTTCCCTAAATATATTGGAATATGAATTTGGGACATAGTGTTTTTTTGTTAGCAAGTATGTATATATCGAGTAAGGTACAGACTCACTCATTATGTAAATATCAAATTAACATTGTCCTTAGCTAGATCTCACTGACTTCAAAATCCTTATTATGATATAATCTCCTTTTCGTTCAAATAACCTTTCTGCTCTATTGTTTGCTGATATTTTGAATGAAAATTTACTTTCTCTTGGGGGCTTATCTTATGTTATTTATTCTTTACAGTTTAGAGCTTTTATTTTTGACCATGAAATAAGCCTTATAATGAAAGTCATAAAACTAGTTTAATATAAATCCTATTCTATCTTACAGAACTTTTAATTTCAATGTGTGATAAAGTCCTGTCAAAGTTGTTTTGATTTTTCTCCTGCGTACCTTTAAAATGTTAAAATGATATTATGCTATGATATATTTTATACTGTATTTTTTTCCATAATCAATACTATAAGCATTAAATTTAGGTAGACCGACTCTTCTCTCTGTTTTCTATTTTCCTGGGCATCCAGAGCAAAGTAATTCAATATCTCACTAAAATTTTCACTCCAGAATTATTGTATCTCAAAGGGTCCTCTTACACTACAATTAGAATTTGAGTTGTCATTGGAGAAATATATGAAACTTGTGCACAAGTGATCTGCTAGTGTATCCTTTTACAAATTTTTCTTTATGCCTAATATGATAAAAAATCGTGTGTGGTCATTTTGTAAAAGTTGATCTTTTACTCCATGAAAAACTTATTTGTATGATTTGATCAATCCAATTTTATTTAGAATTTAAAAAATCTGAGTGATTATGAGAGTATAATTTTATTGCCTTTAGGAAAGTCAAGGTTTCAGAGTCAGAGAGGTAAATATTTAAAAACAGGCAATGGCTTGAAAATTTCTGGGCAAATATTGAGGCAGTGATTCTACACATGAATTACACAAGGCCCATACCACTGCTGAAAATTCAAATGTCCTTAGAAGTGGTACACAAATAATCCCTCAACTACAAACTTGGAAGAGTGCGAACAGCTATGTAATGTTTTCAGCATAGTACATAATGTCAAGGGAGTTATGCTATTGAAATTTTGCAACTTGTGTAAAAGACTTTCAGAAGGCTTCCAGAAAAGGATCTTGTATTGTTTTAGCTTGCCTTAAGTACCTTTGAAAGTATTAGTTTGGAAGCAAGACTTAAATGACATTAATGTTAGATCTCTGTTGTCATCTCACATTTTCTGTCAGTATGGATTTTGTGTAATTCTGTGGAGTTACATTAGCATTAAATTTGTATTAGTGGAAAGTAACTTGGTTTTAGCTCCAAATTTAAATTCGAAATTTCTATGCAACACTCAACATCTGACTTCACATTTGCAATCAGAATTATGTATTACATGTTTTAGAAAGAGAAAAGGCAAAGGAAATAAAATGATATCTACCCATCTCATAACTGTCAGGGGATGAAGGAAATGGGTGACTACTTATTGGTTACTTATACAGGTATTTAACAGGGCAATAAAAATATCAGTGTGTGCACTGTTTCTCTGCTCTTGAAATACTCCTTTTTTCAATATGGCAGTTTTTGGTTTTGCCAGTTTTCTGCCTGCCTATTAGTAGCATAAAATGTAAGGTTCATTATTACAGACTGGCATACATACAGTCTTCACAAGCAGATTTAACTGCATACAATTAAACGGTATTGATACAGGATAAAACAGCAACTAGATTTGTCTTTTTCTAATAAACTGTGCATAAATCACAAAATAGTTGCTTTTTACAAGTGGGAAAATAGGCATTTAAAATAGATTTTCAAAGGAAATTACAGAATTAGCATGAACTGAGGAGAAGCACAACCTTTGATTCCCTCCTCTTCCTTGCTTGAGCTGATGTGTGGACGGAAATCCAGTATTCAACATTAAAGCAGCAATCTGCAGCAGAGTGGATGAATTTGTGATAAATTGTCCCTTGAGGTTTATAAAAGATATTCTCTATAAAACCAGCCACTGTATGTTTCTCCACATTAGTCAGTTTCTGACATTCAGGCTGCTGAAGCTTCTAGGCCAGTAGTGGTATTTGCCATCCCAAAGCTGTAAACAACTCTTTGTTTATAGCAGCAGTGCTCATACATCCATTTCAAGGTTTTACAGCGATAAAAGGCTGACTGCCTACATAAACTGGAGTGGGCTGCAATGTTGTTATTTTGTTTATTGCTCTTTTACTGCAGTGGTCAAATAGTTCCTCTGAGACTAGACACTGGTACTCTGCCATCTGTACAGTCAGTGTTAGACAACTTGTGTCAACTAAACAAACCACTATGACAAACAATTATAATGAGCATACTAATTAAATAAAATGTTGTCATATTAAATTGTGGGGGAAATGTGGAAGATTAATAGCAAATTAAGAAGAAGTTGTCAGTTACCTTTTAATGGATAACGACAGTAGCCCCGAGAGAGGTTTTGATTATATTCATGCTGCTTCATTTCTTCAGTCTGAACTATTGTTATAATTCATGTCATTTTATTACACCAAGAAAATAAGGGTTTGCTACTTACGATAGAAGATTTTTTGCTATGTCTGTTTGACATTGAGTGTTGTCATTTGATAATAGAACAACAAAATTTTGGAGTTTATATGGTATTCGGTCCCATGAAATTCACTGTTGGAGGCACAGTATTTTCTCTTCTCTTCTTAATGCTCAAGAGTTTCTTCAATTATTAAAAAATACACATTTAAGTTATTTTTTCTTTTCTTGTAGTTGACCTTTTCTTTGAAAAATCATGTTAATAAGTGAAATACCAAGTAAGAGAGGCATTTAATGTACAGTTTAAAATCTTTTAATAGGGGTACCCCAAATTTAAAAAGCTTATCATAAATCCTGAGTTCTAATCATTAAATCAGGGATACATGCCTTACTATCATGAAAGGCATGAATCGTATGTATTGTATCAGTATCTTCAAGGAGTTCCCTTACATGATTAGTCTTTATTTTACTGATCACATTTCAAGTCATTGAGCACTTTAGCATTAAAAACAAAACAAAACAAAACAAAAACCAAAAAAAAGGAAAAAGAAGCTTAATTGATTTTAAATAATATCAGGTTCTCACAACAATGAGGAAAGGGAAAATCACATGGGAATGTAATGAACATCAGCAAATATGTGTTTTTATTGGCCAGTTCAAAATGTGTCTTTAACTTCAGTAGGAAATCTGTAACTTCAGTGGGAAACCACATACTATCGTCATTATTAAAAGGTAACGGGGAGAAAATGGAGAATAGGTTCATCTTTTCCTGTTACTTGAGTAGCTACTTTATAAAAATTGGAAGCCCGACCGATTATTTCTCCAATTAAGCCTAGGTTTATTGTAGATAAGGTAATTATGGGGATATCCCACAGTTTAATCTGACTGGTTTTGATAACATGGTGCTAAACTCAAAGCTCCCTGACCAGCATTTGCTGGTAATAAGGCAAAAGACTGGGTGCTTTGAACTCAGCCTTAATGAAGAGCTGTTACAAAACCTGAACTTTTTCAGAGCACATTAAAGGTCTTCCTTAATAAAAATCTTTAGGAAGCATACCCAAGAATTTTAATATGTTATGAAAACATTGTCAGCTGGAGTGTGTTCCTCTTTTCCAAGAACAGAATTCTGATGTGGGTTTTTTTTTGAGAATAGATAAAAGCAGTGAATACACTTTTTGGTAGTTACTGTTCAGCGCATTTTCCTTTTTGATTTAAATGATATGGAAATGATGCCTAGAAAGGTAATAAGCATTTGGTGATAAAAAATAGTACTTATTATGTACTCCAAATAAATTATACTTAAATATTTTCACTCTTAAATAAATTGTTAACAAGGGATTTTTTTTCCTTACCAATATAAGGAATATAGGAATAAAGGAATTGCTTGTCTCCAGAGACTGAAATGAACAAGAGTACTTCTTTCTCCCTAGGGAGCCCAAGGTAATATTAAGTGAAATAAAAAACTATGATAAAGTCATCCAAAACCACACTACTACATGAAAAAAAGTAGAGTTCATTATTCTCAGTGTGGGTGTGGATTATTTAGATTAAATGAAGATGGCATAAATTTAGTCAGAACTGTTTATTTTGCATTGAAGTTAGGAGGTTGCTGGCAATTACCTAGACAAGGGAAAAAAGGCTCATGCAGCTGAAGCACTTGATGGGAAATCAGCAGACCTTGCTTCAAATGTAAATTTCGCAAATGTTTCTGTATATTGTGATATAAGGTATGTAAATTCAGATATGCAAACACTGTGCCCCCCACTGAACTCAAGAACTCCTTGAATCTATGATGTTAGATTGTCTGTTTGCATTGTAAGGATTGTCAGTGGTGGGGAGACTCAAACTTATTTTACTGGATATCATAATGAGTGGCTGCCATAAGACAAAATGGAGTTGTGTCCATTTTAAATGCTGATGTTTTTCCATCCTATTTCTTAGATATTACACTGTTTATATCTAGAGGCATGACTGAAAGGTATTGCTTGAGCCCTTCTATGAAAAATAATAAAAAAAAGAAAGAACAAAAGCTATATTAGGTGGTGTCATCAGATACTCTCCATAAATAAATAATAGTAAGTAGACAAGTGTTTGTATGTATGTGGATATGCTTCTGCATGTATGCCAATCTAAGTACCTGAACAAAAATAAAAGGCTTTTGTAGCATTAACTGTTTTGCTTAGTAACTCTGCTTTTCTTGGGTTTAAGGATTCTGCAGTCAACATTTGTATCAAAGGGTTAAGGTCTTTGTTGTCATAAGGATGGATGACCTCATTATGACTGCAGTGCATGACTGAGAAAACAGAAAGGTTGAGATGGGAGCAGTCAAGAGTTGCTGAGCTAAGAGGCTAAGTGCTGCTTGGGACGGCTGATTTGTCACTGATACCTAATATATCACAGCAAGCAGGAAACATGCTTGTTTTCTGGAGGACCCTGGTAAAAAAGGCAGATGCTAACAAAGTAAATCCAGTTGTTAATATGCGGTGGTAAGTTGGTGCAATTACTGCATGATCCATGAGAGTTGATGTAATTGTTTGGTTGTACTGACTTGTTCAGTCAGGAACACTATTGAAAATGTCCAAGCCTATGGCAATGGGTTGGACTCAATGACCATTAAACGCTGTTTCCTACCCAAACATTACATGACCCTGTGAATATAATTTTATATCTTTTACACAATACTAAAAACGCTAATTCTATCTATATTAAATTACGTAACACAAATTTTTCTCTTTTTTTACATTTAGGTGTGCTTTTGACAAACTACATTGGATTTCATTAATTGTTTGTGGTCTGTAGAGAAGGCATTTTTCACTAGGAGGGGTTACTAAAAAAGATCTTATACTTGTTGATGATGTGATACAATTTAAGAGCAAAAATAAAAGCATTTAGTAGTACAGATTCAATTTTTGACTGTATAAACAACTACACTATGGATGTATGAAATTAAAGTCACTTTTTTATTATGTACTTTTGTCTTTTACAACCACAAACTCCAATTTTATTTAACTAGGCTATCTTTGCCTACATCATACAGCTCTTCAAGATGTTCCAAAAGCCTCTTCTGTATCTCCTCTGTTTTCTGCAATCTCATGCAAAGCAGATGCAAAACATTACCATTTTGATTTTGTGGAGAATCACTCCTAGCCAATTCAGCAGGTGTAAAAGAGTACAGTGAAATGGACAATTAGATGATGATATCATTTCTGGTCTTCTTTAACTTGAACTCAATTACTAAGTGTTTTCTTCTGGATAGTAAAAGTATTTGCAGTTGGTTTTATGTAGCTGTAAACCTCAGTTATTGCTATGGAGAGTATAAATACTAGTTTAAAATGTAGACTCTTCATAAATTTTAAGGTTTTGACTAGACAATCACAGATGATGTAGAGACAATCCTGGTATTCTGGCTAGGTTAATATGTCCTTCATAGCACCTGTTTTTAAACTGATTGAACAGTAAACCCCTGTTCCTATGGTTACACTGATATTTTTTTTGACTCAAGGAGTATAATCTACTATACTGCTGAATATAGTAATATTGCTTTGAATACTTCACCAATTTAAGAATTAAACCATAAAGATTGAACACCTTCCATCATGTATATGTCTGTGTATGGGCTATAAATAACTCTCTTTTATTTTAACAGGAAGAAAAGATTTTCACAAGATGTTTTACTGGCACTGTGGTAGTACCAAAAGTCCACACAATGATCTGCCTGGGATCAGAGTTCAACTGATTTTTAGTCTGGCAGTTTTCAATGTGTTTTCTTATAGGAGCCTGTACAGTAAGGAGCATATGAACTTTTCTCTTAATGCTGAAAAATACATGCAAAAAAAGCATATAATGGAATCACCGAATAATTTAGTTTGGTAGTGACCTCTGAAAGTCATCTAGGCCAAAGCGTCTCTGTTAGACTGGATTGCTCATGACATTGTCCTGTCAGGTTTTAGTATCTCCAGGTACAGAGGTCTCATAACCTCTCTGGGGAGCCTTACCACCTTCACCATGTAAATATATACATAACTTTATATATGTATACATAACTTCAAGTAAAATTGGTTCATTTTAACTTTTAATTTCTGCCTGACATCCTCTAACAGTGAACATCTGAGAAGAGTCTTCCTCCATATTTCTTTTCTGTCAAGTATCTGTAGATGTCAATAAGACCCCGCAAAGCCACCGCTTTCCAAGCTGAACAGACTTGAGCTCCTCCAGCCTTGTCTTGAACAATTGTACTCCAGCTCCCTGTCACCTTGGTGGTCTATGTGGAACTCGCACCAGGATATCAGCATCTGTGCCATACAGGAGAGTCCCAGAGGTGGGCAGATGATCACATGGATCTCAAGTATGGGAGCAGGATCTGTCTCTGGACCTTCTGGTTTCACTCTGCTTGCGTAGCCCTGGGCATGGGAGGATCCATTGCTGTCTGGGGGACTCTGCTGCCTCGTTGTCACCTGCATCCCCCAGTGTCTGCAGAGGTGTTACTAACCAGTCACTGACAAATCTGTATGGTTGCTTGGGACTGCATGTAGCGTTTTGAGTCTTCAAACAAAACTTTACCTTTCAGCTGGAGTATAAGGACTGTTTGAATTTTTTAATTTATTTTGGTTCTTACATGCTACACTTGTGTGGAAGAAAGCCCACCAGTTTTGTGCTGGTTTTCCATAAGATTGTCAGTGAACGAATGATTGTGCTACTGAAGTGGGAAGATATTTAGAATACACATGAAATATAAACTTCAGTACTTTCAAAAGTAAAAGTAACAAAAACAGTCCGGACAATTCAAAAGGATTAGCAACTAAGATATAATTTGGAGTTTCATATTCATTAAATTGAAATTGTAAGGGAAGGACAGAATGTATTTTCCACTTTAAGGTGCAATCTGAGAACAAGGAATAAAGACCTAGATGTGGTATTGGAATCTAAGTAGCAGCAGAATTCCAAATGCATTGGATAAAAATTCAGAATTCTGAGAAGGCTTATATAGAATGTATTCCTTGTGAGTTTTGTATCTACCTATTTAATTAAAATACTGCATTTTGAGCCTGGACAATTAAAAGTTTTATGCAAACCCCAGAAAAGCATGTGCTAGTATAAAAGGCTAATTTTAAGAAGGAAGAGGTCCCTCAAATATCCCTCTTTGGAAAATGTGACTTTTCAACTCCTGTCAGTCATTGCCATAAAAATTATCTGTTGACTATAGACGTGCAAACTGCTGAGAAAATCACTTAATTACATGAAAATGTTCTGCTTTATTTCTGGAGTACTTAAAAAAAAAATCTTTGCTACTCCTGCATGGTTTAATAAAACAGATGTGTCTGTTCATAATAAATTATCAGAGACATATACACTGATTTCCTAATGTTAATTCACAGACCAGAGACATATGCATGGCAGCAGTCATGTAAGTTGATTTCACCTTGTGACATATAGTCACTAGACTGCACCTTGCTTTTTCAGGGAACTTGAATGCAAAACCAGTTTTTTACAAGCAATTAATTTATGCCCTCTTGTAAATAGTTGTTTCAATTATAAGCACTACTTTTATTTCACACATTCCATTCCCTGACAAACACAGATGTGATCAAAACTGTATGTAAGATGAAATTTTTGATCATTTCTTACTGCCTACTGCCAGCTGAAATGCTTTCTTCACTGCAGGAACTGAGTGGCCCTATAAGAACTGTGTCAATTGACAAATTGTCTGAATAACACCATGCTGGTTGAGCTAATATTCATCTTCCTGATTTCCTAACTTATCCCCTATAAATTTTTGGTTTGTGCTGACATTTAGTTTGCAGAGTAAAATAACTTTTATCTTTGGTCATTGACTAAGTAGTAAATTCTGTGAAAGTTGAAAACGCAATTGCGAGCCACTGCATCCAAACATTATTAAGTGCTGCTCTCAGAAGGTGCATTTTTTTACCTATTTTTCTCTACATATCAAGCAGTTCTCTACCATTTTGGATCCTGATGCGCTTAGGCTATTATCTAAGAAAAACATGTTATGCATATTTACTGCATGGAATATGCCTGTCCTCTTAAGTAATCAATCAGCCTTACACAGCTACACGAGAGGTTTTTGCCGTTCTAAATATTCTACAGCCACATATAGATAAAGAATCTATATCACAGAATTATCGAGTGATTTGGATTGGAAGGGACTATTAAAGATCATTTAGTACCAACCCTATCCAACCTGATCTTGAACACTTCTAGGGATGAGGCACCCAGCTTCTCTGGGCCGCCTGCTCCACCGTCTCATCACACTCACAGTGAAACATTCCTTCCTTGTGTCCAATCCAAACCTATGGTCTGTCAGTGTAAAACCCTTACCCCTTGTTCTGTCATTTCAGATCCTGGTGAAAAGTCTCCCTCCAGCAGTCTTAAAACCTTATTTATCTATTCACACAATATTAGCTAAAGTAATAATAAAAAATTAAAAGGAGTTTCAAAACCACCAGATAACAGATAATACTACTAGCATAACCCCTGAAAAATTGCATGTATTGTACCAAACCAGTGTCTTTCATACTAGAAACCTTACTTTGGAGGAATCCTTCTTTTTTGAAGTCTAATTCAGCCCTTATTTACTCAACTCTTTTTCCTTTAAGGTGTGAATTCATAGCTGTGGTGAGGGACCCAGGGCTGTGTCAGAGCTCTGTGAGCGCCTATTCATATCTTTAATGTGTGCAAGGGCACTCTACTGCTTGCATCATAGCTGGATCCTTAAGGTTCGTTATCTACTGAAAACATGACATAAATGGGTTTTTTCCCCTCTTTTTTTTCCCCTCTGAATTACAGTGCCCTCCCATAGCAGAACAGTAAGCCTTCTTACTTCACCAGCACATAGCCGTTTTTCAGAAGAAAACTCAGAGCTAATCTTCCCTGCAATATCTTCCCTGTTAAAGATGGACATGAATAATCTGAAGTATAACCTTTCCTAATGGTGGTTTTAGCAGTAAGCCGTGCTGCATTCATTGATAATCTCCAGTGCTCTCCAAGCTACATAAGGTTCTGAAAACCACAGCAAGGCAAAATGCCCACATCTACAGCTTTAGCTGCACGGATTTCAGTGTGGGAGGATTTTCCAGGTCTGCAGGTGATATGGCATAGAAATGTGGAAACTAGAGATATTTGATAGTGAGCAAACAGTTTTGTCACATATTTATAAAGATATTTATAAAGATTCCCCAAACACATTTAGCACTTGAAAAATCAGAACAAGATGGTTCACTTTAACTGTTTTAAATTTTCAAGATGCCTTTTGACCATACTGCTTTTTATCCCATACTACTGGAATCAACACAGTGAACATCAAAGACAAGAGTCCTGCACAGTTCCTAGAAGCAGATAAAATGAAGACTGTTGCAGTTAAGGGTTAATTATCTGAAAAGTGCGATGCCAGCCAACCCTCACCATCTTGCCACCCAAATGAACCTCTCCAATAAGCCAGGTTGACTTTCCCTAATCTGAATCTCTTCTTCATAGCATGGTCTTGTAGACTTCTAGGCAGTAGAGTTGCCTACACAAGTGTATATACTTCTGAAACGGGTACAGTGCTACCCAAGGTGTATTCAAATTAATAAAGATGACTTTTCCTATTTTTTTTAAATTTTGGGTTTTGTTATTTGTTGGTGTTGGGGATTTTTTTTCCTTCTTAATTTTAGTATCAGTATCATTTCATTAACCTGATTTCTA